>BQNB010075575.1:2353-31421 GCA_026074375.1 Tanacetum coccineum
ACTTGTGTGACCATTTTAACATGATGTCATTAACATCATAAGGTATATAAAAGTGTACATTATGATGACAACAATTAAAAACTTCTCTTTACATGTTAATAACCCTAAATGGTGATATAAGCTAAATAGAATAATCATATGCATAAAAATGAAAATTATAAGAACATAAAGAGTTCAAATGGACCTTAAGATGTATGATGATGATGAGAAACAAATGCTAAACCCGTGTTTAGCCTTAAAAACCAAGCTTGCACTTAAGAAACCCTAGTTTTCTCAAGAAAACCCTAATCTTGCTTTTCTTGATTAATACTTGAAAAAGGTTAGCCAATGCTTGGGATCACCTTAGAATATCTTAGAATGGATGTGTATAGGAGTGTATGGGTTGTAGAAAAAATGCTATGGATTTGGTTGTGTGCTTGCTTGATGCCGTAGCATATAGAGAGGAAAAAGGGAGTATAGTTTGATTTTTCTAGTTAAGTATTTTGCTTGTATGTTTCTCTTACTAGTAGATACATGTATATATGATATAGGATTGGTCAAGGAGACATGGTAAGGTCCTAGGGATGGTCTAGGTCATGGTCTTGGTCAAATAGACAAGGTATGGGTAGGCTTTAATGAAGGCATGGGCTAGGTATAATGAAAGAGATGTATACTTGACCAAACTTGGAAATTTTCTTATTTCTTTGAATCTCTTGGCATAATTTCGGCATAAGAGTGATATAAGTGAGATATTTTTGTAACTTTTATGTATTGGGTATAAAAGTGGGTATTTGTTGAAGCGTAGAAAAGTTTTTGTGGTTCCGGGAGTGCCTAAACGCAATTTATCGCGAAACGTATACACTTTACGTAACCAACAAAAATAAAATATAAAAGTTAATTATTACTTTTGAAAAAAAATAATATAATGATGGCTTGACATAAACTTTAATTTGTTTGGTGTCCGTTTACGTTGGTTGTTGATTTTTAGTTCACGCGATTTAGCGTATCGATTAAAATTTAAAAGCGAACGCGTACGAGAAAATAAAATAAATAGTGAATTTAAATAGCGTCGTAAATAACCTGAAAATATGAAATGTTACACGTTTACCTCGCGTTTATCTTTTCTCTGCGTTTACGTTGTCCTTACGTATATTTCCCCACTTGTTTATATAGAAGTTGTCTATATAAATACTAAATTCTTTTCTAAGACATTGTGAGTGACACAATGGTCTTGTTTATTCTAAAACATTGTGAGTAATACGATGGTCTTTAAAACTTTTCATGACTTTACATTATATCGTTTTGCATAACTTTGAAATTCGTTATAGTTTGTCGACCCCGCTGGTTATCCTGCTATTCGACTTTGAAGACGAATTTGAACACCCGTCCCATACTGTTGGAACATCTATGTCATCTCGTTACGTTTCAATTTCTCTTACTTCTCGTAACTTCTAGGAGCTTGCCGATTAATTCGCACACAACTTTAACCCTTCCCCTCATAACATCCCATTTTGGAAACACGACTTTTGAAATTCGACTTATTTCATTTTCTTTACTCCATTCGATTTTGAAGTAAATACCGACAACAAGACAAGGAATGAGTTCTATGAGGATCGAGTGTATTGTAACCCAACGAATGGCTAATGCTATCGAAGCTAATGCTGTCTATGAGGAAGGAATCCACATGGCTCGCGACTAAATGGATTAGGTCGTACGTTAGGAAACCAAGGTGGTAAGGAATGCCAACAACAAAATAAATAACAAAAGGTCGTGAGAGCTTACATTGCTAAACCAAATTACAAGGACGGATATGTAGCAAAATTTCCCTTCTACAACAAACGTAAGTTGCACCACACTGGACCATGCACTGTGGAGTGCAATAACTACAAGAGTGTTGGCCATGTGAGTAGGAATTGTAGGACACCCGTTTCGATATTCAACTTAGAGGCCGCAGTGGCAAATTCGAAATCTGAACCGTGCGAACCGTATTTAGGAGGTTAAAACTCGTTAGAACTCTAACGCTGTCAAAGATAACGCTGATGGTTAAGGAGAGATTTTTTCCCTATCTAGTAAAACCTAAGTAGACTTAGACTGTAATCTCTAAAAGTTTTGCACTAGTACTTACATGTAAATTTCGTGTATTGTGTGGATTTCCCTAAATCCTTTGTTCAATTTGTGTCATGACGATTTTGCCAGTTACACTCAAATTCTCTAGTAAATGTATGTAAGCTACTCCTTGAGTCTGTTACCGTCTTATAACCCATTTCACTAATATTATATAAACTGTCTTACTGTTATAAACTAACTGGATTTTATACTATGAACTATTTTAGTGTCGTATTATAAACGTAGTTGTTGCCGCGTTATGAACTATTTTACCACTAGTTTACAAACCATTTGCTGATAGCTTGTTTATTTTAACACCTTATAAACTATTTTGATATCAGTCCATAAACTGTTTTGTCAACATTTTATAATTATCCTACTATTACCTCATAACTTATCTGACTATTAATTAATGAACTAACTAGTTTTCATCTTATAACCTATTTTACGATTAATTATAAACTCTTTTACTACCCTATTATAAATTAATTTGCAGTTATCTTACAAACTATTTTACTGTCAATTTATGAACTATGTCATTATCATCTTATGAACTACTTCGTGTCTTTTATAATCCATTACGTTGTCACTTTATAAACTGTTGGGCTGTCAACTCGTAAACCATTTGTTACCATTACATTATAAACCATCACGTAACTTTCTCGTAAACTATTTTGATTATCACCTCATAAAACATTTCCCGTTATCTTACAAAATATCTTGTGTCGTTATATAAACTACCTTGTTTTCATTACCACGAACTGTTTTGCTACCTTATAAACTATATCGTTTATGCCGTATAGGATTTTTTAAACATAACATTAGTTTGACGAAATGAGCATTTTATCGACATTTCCTAAATTATGCATAGCCTGATCACCTATGTATAATTCAGGAAGGACCATGCTATGCTGGGAGTAGTAACCATAAAATTTTGTCAAATTACCCTTACGTTCCATCTCTATTTTTTTCCCTTCCTCTACATTGTCAACGAGATTATATTGTACTCGTGTTTTATTAATATTTTGCGTGCGTATTCATGAGTCGTGTCAGTCACGTGTATTCGCATCCGTAAGCGTCATAACTAAGTAGCTTTTCTTCAACCTTAGCATATAGAAACACCACAACCTTAGCCGAGAGACCAAATCATGCTCCCTATAGTCATGGAAATTACGGATTGTAAGGTTCTAGAATGTAATGAACATATCACTCTAATTGGATTATAACCAATAGAACTAGAATATTTTCTTCAATATACTTACCTTTTAGTGAGATAGAATCACGCGAATGATGAGATTCTCATACCGAAAAAACCTCTGATGGATCCTTCAGGATGTACAAGGACTATCAAAAATTTAACAAGCTAACCATTACCCGTTACCTAGTATAGACGATCTTTTCGATCAACTACGAAGATGTAGCGTCTACTCGAAAATCGACCTAAGGACTAGCTACCACCAACTGAAAGTTCATGAGAAGAACTACATGACACATGACCTAGAATTTGGAGAAATAGTGCTTACTTTCAAGATTTAGGAACACTACCGATATGACATGAGTATGAACTCGAACCCGATAATCACCGGAATCCGTTTAAAAGATCTAGGAACACAATCGTGTCTTACCACTCAGCGGAATCTTGAGGCATCACTTGAACTACCTTATCTCATTATTAAGTTATTACTTTTGCCGTTACAAATCCTTACGATCACGAACTGTTTGTAGAGCTAACCGACTTGTGCACTCTTGAGCTAATGAATTGGATTTATCATCGAACTAACGACTGCGTGTAATATTCCACCGTCTATCGCATAAGCTCTCCCGCGAGCTCCTCCCATTCGTTGACCTTTATTCTGGGGATGTTGTTTCTCAAAATATCCTCACTCGTCGCATCCCATCACCGTTTCTTATAGTTATTGTTGTTATGTATACTTATACTTTTACTTATGGTTCAAGACTCCATATGTTTGTCTATGATTTTCAAATGATTAAAATGAATAATTATTTTAATGAAGATTTTTGGTGATTTCGGATATATATATTTGTTCTTGTTGAGAGGTTGTGAGATTGGTGAGTTGCAATAAAGATGGCGATGAGGATAGGCTAGTATTATAGTGGATTTGGTTGATTAGTTTTGGCGTAAAAGAATTTTGGATAGTTTGGAAATCATGGCGGCGTTATGGTCAAGTTTATGGTCAAGTTCATGGGTGATTTATAAGAATATAGTTGCTGGTCCGAGTTTTAAATGAGGGTAAGTGGACGTTTAAAAATATTTTGAAAGGTTTATTAAGTGTCGAAAGTCTTTGAAAATATTCGCGGAGCTTCTTAATATGAAAACGAAGGTTTATGAATTTTCTAAAAATGATAAGTCGTTGTCGTTTGTCATTTCTAAATATAGCAAGTTTTTATATATATTTTCCAAGATAAGAATTTTGGTTAGACGCTAGGGTTTCACTAGTACGTTTTTGGAAATATGGAAACGATTAAATTAGAGGATACTATTAACGTCCCGGAACTAAAAACTTTCCTAAAATGATTTTTTTTATAAATAGTAACTTGTCGTAAGATCGTCGTAACATCTTCATAAACTTAATAAACTCGTACAAACACACTTTGTTGACTAAACTAAAGCACAAACATATATGGTTGTCTATTTAGTTATTAAACGTTGTGTGCAACGTTTTGTTATTATTATTATTTCTCGTTCTAAGGCGCGTCTATTTATTATGTCGCGGTTAGAGCCATTCGGTTATACTTTATCTGCGTCTATTTATTAGGTCGCGGTTTGAGTCATGTTTCATCCTCATACTTCCTAAATAAGTTGAATACTTACACCCGTTAGCCTCGTTCGATGTTAATCGTCGAACCTTACAGACATCAGAAACTAGACTCGACCCTTAAACATTTGAAACTTTATACAGACATACCCACGCGCCTACATTTTCTCCTTTGATGTTTTCACAATTAAGGGACTTTCCTTATAACACGTTTATATCAATCATAAAACTTGTAATGATATTTTTCTAGGGTACTTATTCTGATGGATCAAATATCCTGGTCAAACCTAGCCAAAATTTCTGTATATTAGGAAGCGTCGAAACATCGCCATGTTCAAAACTGATTTATTAAATATTAAATATTTTCTTGGTCACACAATCGGTTAACTCAAATCGAATCCCGGGACGGGATTCCTTTAAGGGGTGGGAACTGTCACAACCGGCAAATTTCAGAACTTTAAATGACTATTTTACCCTTTGACTTTTTGGGTCCGACTTGACTTTTTGACCTTTTACGGTCACATAAAAACGATAACCGCATAGCCGGTAAATTTTTGAAACATATTTAAATAATAAATCATATTTATTATTACTTATCTCTCATTTACAAATTTATTTTTCAAACTTATTTGAAATGAAAACGAGAAGATATCTTGCAAATGGTGAAAAAAAAACAGCACACAACGTGTACCGACGCGAAACTAGAATCAAATGCCCTCACAGGGGACCATAATCCTTCACAGGGACCATAATCCAAACTTAATCCACAATCTCTTACAATTATTCCAATCCCTCATAGGGGACCATAATCCAAACTTAATCCAAAACATCCAAAAACTAGAATCAAAACAACAACCAAGCAAGACTTCAAACGAAATTCCACACGGGATACTTCTAAGTCTGCTATCAATCACCAAACTACTCTTCTTTCACTTCACCTAAAAATGATATTCGAAAACGTCAGCAATAATGTTGGTGAGCTCGTAGGTTTGACCTTAAACCCAAAAGTTGTGCCAATATTTCAACAGTAGACAATAGTGCTATATGCCAGTGAATATATGCAAACAACCTTAGCATCACCGCTAATCAATAACCATATGTCACTTATGCACCTAAAGGGCCTACCAGATGGAGCACAAAAATTAGGACAAGACCACACACAAACCTGGGTAGGCGTACCCATCCGCTCTAATAATCACACAAATATTGGGTAGGCGTACCTATCTGATCCAATAATATCACAAATACTGGGTAGGCGTACCCATCCGATCCAAACAATCATACAACACATAATATTCACAGAGTAGTCATAAGCACATATCTTGTCCCAAAAACAAAACCACGTTTCGCACAGATCAATTCAAAACATTTCAAAATACATTTGAGTATCATTTTCCCCCAACAGAAAAACTAGTAAAAAGTGGGGCTACGAGAACTCACCTCAAGCAAGTCTTTAGCAACCACTCTTAATCACACAAGCAAATGCAACGACGCCCGCACACGACCTAGTCCAGTTAATGTCCCAATTTAATCATCCAATTCCAAAACAATCTTCACGTTTGATGCATAGAGTTTAGACGCGTTGTATAATTACTCAAAACAATTTAGTGGTGTGATGGTTGACGACTTAACTCCACAATCATATCAGTCTCATTCCTCGATAATACATACTTATACTATTTAGCGTAAATAGATAAGTAATATAATAAATATTTATAATTATTAATTATAAATATATCTCGACAAGTCCATTCGGTACACCTTAGTTACTTCAAAATAATAATTATACGGTTGAAAATGAAACGTTTACTCATAATAAACACCTTAGAGAAGTTTCGAGAAAAATATATTTTTCGTCTTTTAGTGAATTTATTAAATAAATAAAATAAAATAATTAAATATTATTTTACTATTTAAAAAGCAAAATTTGTTTTAAGAAATTCTCCTAAGTATTAAAATTTTTACGAATTTCAACATGACTCGTAAGTTTATACAACGTTTTCTAAGGTCTTTCAAACCTTATTTTAACTTTTTTTTTTTTACAAATTCGACACTTTTCGACAAAATTCCAAAATCTCAATCTTTTACACTTACCACACGTTTTTCCCAAAATATCGTTCAATATCACTTCATAAATACATTTCCACTTTCAAAAGTCCGTCAAAACTCTCATAATGACTAATTATCGCTTATTGGGCCTTAAGGCCCAACAAGGGTCCATTAGGACATATATAAGTCTAAATTACTATTTAAGTCCAAAACCAAAGTCCGTTTACATATATAAGTATATATCTATATGTAAAAATAATCCGGACCACGATAAGCCCTCCCATTAAGCCGCGACTCAAATAGACTTATTGGGTCGTGAGTCCATAAACTCCAAAATACGTATATTAAGCTTGAAAATAAGCTAATAAGCTACGTATCGCATTTGGTTACTACCATAAGCCTCAAAAATAGTCCACAACATACGCCATAACACAAAAATAATCAAAATCACTTTTCTAGTGATTTTGGGAAGTGGTTCGTCGCTTATAGCCCAAAATAAGCCAAGAAATAGCTAAAAAAATAAGTCCGAATAAGCCATACAAGCTACTAAAAAAAATAAGCATTCTAGCATCATATATTATTCAACCATCACGACCACAACATAAAAACTACAAAAACCATCCTTTTCTTTTTCTTATTACATGAACCAAACAACCCTTTTTCTTTCGTTTCGCTTCCAAAAATTAATTTTCACTACGATCAACTTGTACAACTAACAACTATGCATCAAAATAAACCCAAAAGGACAAACGAAATTTAAATTTGAAAACTTACAAAAAAAAATTCAAATTTGTAGATTTTGACACGAAACGGAAAACCCAAATGTTGTTTAAATGAATAACCAAATACTAGAATCAGCCCTAAATATTTATGTCTCAATGTTTTCTTGATCAAACTTTAAAATTTTATGTGTTTGTGTTGTTGTAGGTGCGGACGAACACACACACACACACACTCTTAGGTGTGTGTTTTTTTTGAAAATGAAATGATAAGGATTTTTGGGAAAAATGGCATCTTATGTGTACAACTTTAGACAAAGGAGCTAAAATTAAGCCTCCTTGTCTCTCTTTTCTTGCTATGACCGGCCATGGGATCCAAGGGAGTCCCGGGCCTTTCTTTTCGTGTCGGGATCACTTAAATACTCGTAAAACTCAACCGTAAAATTTACCCCAAAGTTAAATAGCATTTTTATTCACTTTAAAAATACTTTTCCATTAACCTAGAGTATTTACACGACATATTTTCACTTTACACCCTTCAAAACTCATTTGGACATTAACGGACGTGTCAGACTCGTTTTTCGGCATTTCTCAAAATTCACGGGTCAAACCACCCGGATTACACATAACACAATAATACCTTCCAAAAGGGATTATTAATCACAATAAACCTCAAATCATCACATATCTCATAAAAATCACCACCGTCAACACGGTACAAAATCTGAATAAACTGACAAAAGTCAAATAGTCAAAGGACTATTAATGAAATATTCAGAACACAAAAAGGGCAAAGGTTACATTCTACCCCCCTTAAAAGAATTTCGTCCCCGAATCAACTACTAACATTACTAAACAAATGCGGGTATTTCAATTTCATCTGATCTTCACGTTCCCACGTGAATTCAAGGCCACGTTTTGAATTCCACTGAACCTTGACGATGACAATCCTACTATGCTTCAACTTCTTAAACTCTCTTTCTAAGATTTCCACAGGCTCTTCCACAAAATTAACTTAGCATCAACTCGATTCTCATCCAAAGGCACTTGCAGTGTTGGATTAGCCAAACACTTCTTAAGGTTCAACACGTGGAACGTGTCATGAACACCATTTAATTCCTCAGGCAAATCTAATCGATAGGCCACAAGGCCTATTTTCTCAATAATCTCAAATGGTCCAACAAACCTACGTGCTAACTTCTATTTCTTCCTAAAGCGTACCACACCTTTCTAAGGCGACACTTTGAGCAAGACATAGTTACATACACAAAACTCTAGAGGCTTCATCCTCTTATCAGCATAACTTTTCTGACGATCACGCGCAGCCTTATGTCTATCCTTAATCTGCGAGATCTTCTTAATGGTCTCTTGCACTAACTCAGGTCCTATCAAATGACCTTCTCAAACCTCAGCCCACATAATTGGCGAACGACACTTTCTACCATACAATGCCTCGAACGGAGCACATCTCACACTAGAATGATAACTATTGTTATACGAAAACTCAACCAACAGAAGATGAACATCCCAACTTCCTCCGAAGTCTAGGACGCACGCTCTAAGCATGTCTTCCAAAGTCTGAATAGTACGCTCACTCTGACCATCGGTCTGAGGGTGATAAGCCGTACTCATGTCTAAACGAGTTCCTAATGCCTCTTGCATTGACTGCCAAAACCTTGATGTGAAACGACTATCACGATCCGATATAATCGAGATCGGCACACCATGTCTAGCAACTATCTCATTCAAATACAATCTAGCCAACCTTTCCATCTTATAATCCTCACGCATAGGTAGAAAATGAGCAGACTTAGTCAATCGGTCCACAATGACCCAGATTGTGTCATGCCCACTACTAGTCCTAGGCAACTTAGTCACAAAATCCATAGCTATCCCTTCCCATTTCCATACGGGAATCTCAGGTTGCTGGAGCAAGCCAGATGGCCTTTGATGCTCAGCCTTAACCTTCAGACAAGTCAAACACTTACTAACATATTCAGCTATATCCTTTTTCATTCCAAGCCACCAATACCTATCTCTCAAATCATAATTCATCTTATCAGATCATGGGAGAGTACTTCGACTTATGGGCTTCATCCATTATCAGGGTTCTCACCTCACCCTTCAAAGGTACCCATATTCAATCCATGTAGTACAAAGTTCCATCACTTCTTTGTTCTATCATCTCATCTAAACCTTTCTGCAATCCTACAAACTCATCTACAGCCTCCTTCTGAGCCGCAAGTATCCTATCCTTGATACTCGACTGAAGGATCATATTCATAGCTCTAACTCTCTTAGGATTTACTCTTTCCTTCCTACTTAGGACATCAGCCACCATATTCGCCTTACCAGGATGGTAGCGAATTTCACAGTAATAATCACTAAACAACTCTATCTAGCGACGTTATCGTATATTCAACTCTTTCTGACTAAAGATATGCTGAAGACTCTTATGATCCGTATAGATGACACTCTTTGTCCCATACATATAAATCACGGGTAGTATAATTCTTCTCATGAATTTTCAACTGCCTAGACGCATAGGCTATCACTTTACCTCTTTGCATTAACACACAGCCTAGTCTTATCCCAGACCCATCACAATATACCACAAAGTCTTCCGGTCCATCGGGGAGAGCTAGAACAGGCGCATTACACAACTTATCCTTCAAGGTCTGAAATGCCAATTCCTGTACCTCACCCCAATCGAAATTCTTACTCTTCTGAGTCAAGATAGTAAGAGACTTAGCTATCTTAGAGAAGTTCTCAATGAACCTACGGTAATACCCAGCCAATCCTAAGAATGAACGAACTTCAGTCGGAGTTCTAGGGGCTTTCCAATTCGTAACAGCTTCAATCTTACTAGGGTCCACATGAATCCCGTTACCATTTATCACATGCCCAAGAAACTGCACTTCTCTTAGCCAAAATTCACACATAGAAAATTTAGCATACATTTTCTCCTTTTTGAACAGTTCCAAGACTAACCTTAAGTGCTCTACATGCTCCTCTTGAGTCTTAGAGTAGATTAAGATATCGTCTATAAATACTATCATAAAATTATCGAGATACGGCCTACAAACTCTATTCATCAAATCCATAAATATTGCTGGTGCGTTAGTCAAACCAAAAGGCATTACAGTGAACTCGAAATGTCCATAACGAGTTCTAAAGGCATTCTTTGGAATGTCATCCTCATGCAATCTCAGCTGATGGTATCCAAACCTAAGATCTATCTTCGAGAAAAACTGTGACCCTTGCAGTTGATCAAATAAATCATCAATTCTAGGAAGTGGGTAACGATTCTTAACAGTCAACTTGTTCAACTTTCTATAATAAATATACATCCTAAAAGAACCATCCTTTTTCTAAACAAACAATATCGGCGCTCCCCAAGGCGACGAACTTGGTGGAATGAAACCTTTGTCTTGGAGTTCCTTGAGTTGTCCAGACAACTCCTCCAATTCAAAAGGTGCCAAACGATAGGGAGACTTTGCTACCGGCGTTGCTCTAGGGATTAACTCAATTCGAAACTCAATTTCCCAAATAGATGGTAATCCAGATAGATCATCCGGGAATACCTCAGGAAAATCTCAAACCACAACAATCTCGCTTACTCTTCCGGTCTCTCTCCCACTACTCTAAGCACCTTGCCATCCGATAGTGGTATCCTTACTACCTTCTCATGGAAAATTATTTCAGCCTTATAGTTAGACAACCACTCAATACTTATAATCACATCAAAACTCCCATGTCCAAAAGGTATCACCTCGATTTATAGTTTACAACCCTTAATAACCTTATCAATCTCTACTAGCTGCCCGCTAGCTATCTCAATCTCATATTTGAAACCTAATTCGCTGGGCTCTAAGGCTAACAGAGGTATAAAAGTAGTAGAAACAAAACTATAGTCGGTATCAGAGTCAAATAAGGTAGTGGCAAAATGATCGTTCAAAGTAAACGTACCTGTCACAATGTTCAGTTCCTAGCGAGCTTCCTCTGCTCCCAACATGAATGCCCTACCCCAAGCCTGGTTCCCTTGGTTTCCACGACCCTGACCCCCGTTATTAGCAGCAACTTGATTTAGACGATTTCCTTCCGGTTCTAGTGCTCTATTCAATCTAGGGCAACCTGACCAGACATGGTCGGCACTACCACACTCATAACATGCTCTAACAGTTAGGTTTCTAGCATTGACAGGATTTACATTCCCCGACACACCTCTACAATCCTTTGCCAAATGACCCAGGTGGTTACAGTTGAAGCATGTGCGACAAGGCCCTCCGGGTGCATGGTAGGAGTTGCAGGTGGTACACTTGGGCCAAGTACCCGTATTATCTCTTTCTACAGGGTTTACAGTGGTAGCAAAAACATTCCCATTCCTAGTCCTCTTATGATCATCCCTTCCACTCCTATCCTTGCTAGGTTCCCCACATTTCCTCTTTTCTCAACCTTCTTAATTGATCCATTCCTAACAGCCTCATCGGTCAGTGCACCAGAATTCTGCACCGCCTTCTGTATAGTCTTTGGTTCCGTTGCTTCCACCATCCTACAGATTTGTGAAGCAAGGCCATACACATACCTTTCAATCATCCTACTCTCAGGAGTTACCAAATGTGGAACTAACCTAGCCAACTCATGAAACCTATCAGTATACGCAGCATGGCCAGCCCCGACCATGGCGTGATTCCACAACTCAGATTCCAACTTTTGCATCTCATGACTAGGACAAAACTCTTGTATCATCATAAACTTAAAGTCATTCCATGACATACTAACAGCAACTTCCCGGCTTAGCGTGCGGATCTGAGAGTTCCACCACGTTAAAGCCTTACCCACAAATGAACCAACAATATATTTCACTTTTTGGTCAATACTACAACCACTCATATCATGCACAGACTCCATTTTCTCAATCCAACGAGTAAGAACTACAACACCTCCCTTACCATCATATTCCTTAGGGTTACAAGCTAAGAACTCCTTATATGAACAACCTACCCGGTTGCCATTCACTATCACATTCCCAACGTTCTCCTGAACGTTCTCATTAACCACATTACCATTCTAATTTCTAACATTTCCTCGGTTACTAACCTGAGCCAACATGGCGGGTAAAAGGTTCTGCAATTGTTGGGAAATGATTGTCAAGAAGTCGGGTGCTCCCTCATTGACTCCCTCTATATTCCTATTGACTCCATTTACACCCCAATTAGGTCCTAAACCTTGGTCATTTCCTTGACCATTCAAATCCTCAACATGCTCATCATTACCTTCCCTTGGTCTTCAACCCCTTCCACCTCTACCAACCTGTTCACCCGTTACCCCTTCTGGTGATTCGGCAACAGGCCGGCCAGTACTTCAGGTCCTCATTCTTGGCGGCATTATCTATACGAGGGAGAACATGGGCAACATTAAGTAAGTGGGAAGACTCGCACATATATATATATAGAATATCTTACTATATATATACAGATATACACATAACACCACCCTACGGTGCCAACATCGATTTGTGTGAACAACATTATCAAGTATGAGTGAGTTGTGATACGCTTATAACTACGTTGGCCACTGTACTTATATTCTCATCCTTTCCCATATTCAATATTGAGCCTACCCATTTCAATGACTGACATAACTAAGGCACCAAGACGCGAACACACAAAGGCACACAAAAGCGAAACACCGCGCACATAGATCCTATACGCAACTAAACGACGGATCTTAGGTTATAGTCTAGGCCAAACCACCTAGTTCTCTATAACCTTGGCTCTGATTACCAATCTGTCACACCTCGACAATGGCGGAAACTCGAGAATGCAACATAATGATCAATCATAACACAAGATACAAAATAGAGAAAACTACATTGCATAAACTCCAAGTGCTATGAAGACCATCAACCTTGAACAAACTCGAGTGATGTCCCAAATCGCAACTAAAAATCCACAATCTTTTACAATTATTCCAATGCCCTCACAGAGGACCATAATCCAAACTTAATCCAAAACATCTAAAAACTAGAATCAAAACAACAAACAAGCAAGACTTCAAATGAAATTCCACTCGGGATACTTCTAAGTCTGCTATCAATCACCCAACTACTCTTCTTTCACCTCACCTAAAAAAGATACTTGAAAACATCAACAATAATGTTGGTGAGCTCGTAGGTTTGATCTTAAACCCAAAAGCTGTACCAATATTTCAACAGTGGACAATAGTGCTATATGACAGTGAATATATGCAAACAACCTTAGCATCACCACTAATCAATAACCATATGTCACTTATGCGACCACACACAAACCTGGGTAGGCGTACCCATCCGCTCCAAACAATTATACAGCACATAATATTCACATAACAGTCATAAGCACATATCTTGTCCCAAAAACAAAACCACATTTCGCACAGAGATCAATTCAAATCATTTCAAAACACATTTGAGTATCATTTTCCCCCAACGGAAAAACAGTAAAAAGTGGGGCTACGAGAACTCACCTCAAGCAAGTCTTTAGCAACCAAATCTCAATCACACAAGCAAATGCAACGACGCCCGCACACGACCTAGTCCAGTTAATGTCCTTGTTTATCCACCATTGTCGTGCGTCATCTACTAGTGAGAGGAAAAACCTTCATTCGTAATTGATGGGAGTTCGCACCAGGAATATTGATTAAATCAAGCATTTCAAGCACCATAGCAATGTGGTCCACCACATCTTCATGATGTATTCTGTGGTATATATTATTTTGTAACTCCGTTAAAAATTCCTTGCTGAGTTTAATGTTCATATCATTATTGGTGTTAGTAATAGAAAGATTTGATTCAATTTGATCTTTCTCCGTGTATTTATTTAAAAACAGTTCCGCCATGACTTCCTGTAGTATCTTGTTCAATCATCTAGCTCTGATAAGTATGATCTATCACAAAGGTAAAAATATTAGCAAGATTTGTTTTGAAAAAAGATAGAAAAATTAGGCACGGAAATCAAATAGAAATCTTAGCTTCAGCTTCATATTATGTATCAAATAGATAATATGCCATATTCAATGGAACCGAATACGCCGTATTAATTATTTTGATCGAATATGCTGTATTGGATAGAAAGTAGGATACGTCGTATTTAATGGAATTGGATACGCTGTATCGAGTTATCGACCAGAACAGTGTATTAGAGAAAACAATTAATTACACAGACAATTAAACACATAAATATACAAGCAGATATACATAATATACAGAATTATACACTAATCTAAATTACACTAATCCTAAGGGTTAGATCTAATCTAATGTTATGCTAAAAACCAAAACATCATATAAAAATCAAGATTAATTTTCACTCTCCGGCAGCGGCGCCAAAAACTTAATGGTGTTGTCGTGTAGGTGTAATTTATGCTTTGAAGTTTTAAATTTATATTTTACCAACTTTACCTAAAACAACACTTTTCACGGGCAGTGTACCCGATCGATAGGAGTTTTGTGGTTTTCTAAGTTATTAATACTTTGGTTTCTAATCTAAGTTAGTCTAATCTATGCTAAACCTATGCTAAACCTATGCTAAACCTATGTTATTCTTAAATCTAATGGATAAGGGTGGTTTTCAGCCTGAGAGACTGGCACAGGTTTTGTGGTGACTAAAATCAATTCAAGACACTAAAACACACGCAAGCAAATTAACTGGAGATAAAAGAGCGGTCTAGCCAAATATTGGAAAACTGTATTAACCATTATTAATCCAATCAGAATGTTGGTTTGTTTATTTAGTGCAATGATTACTTATCTCAAGGCGGCATATCAATCTTAAGACTTAGGAGTTAATTTTTCCTAAGATCTAGACACGTAGAATTATGTCGCAATTAAACGCATCCGCATAAAGCATCCTTATTTGCTGATTATAATTTATCTTAAGGATTAAAGAACGGTGGAGTTCTGTTAAACCCTAGCTCATAGAGACTTTACCCACTTACTACTTAATGGCAATTCATACACTAGTAGTCCACTAACCAAGTCTTTACCAATTAATCGAGAACGTACTCGTTGATACCAAGGTCACCTTATGGTCCAACTAAGCTCATAATCTAAGGGCAAAGATAGGTCATTAATTGTGATCCTATTGGTCTAGATGTATAAATCACTATATGGAGAGCTATCCTGACATCTAGATTACTTGGTCCGTATCACTAGATCCAGTTGAATGATAGGTCGCATACAAAAGCACGTAAACAAGTATATTGATAAACATAAACAAGCAATTCAATGATAAATTAAGAAATCAAGATAAACAAACCAAACATTAAGATCTTCATAATAATGGCTAATACCCGAAGGTATTAGCCTTCAAACATCATAATTAATACAAAAGTAATGATTTTAGCCAAGGTAAACTAACCGAGTTAACGAATGATACCAAAAACATGAACGATTACAAAAGTACAAGAAATTACACGTTGTCTCCTATGGAATTAATTGCGTTGCTCGACCTCTTCTGCTCTTCTTCTCCTCTGAAAATCGACTTTTATGGTTTAGGTATCGAGGAATAGACTTGTATCACACTTAAAACACGTTTTCTGAACTTTTCTCTATTATCTACGGTCAAGAAATGGACCGATACGCGCGTATACCAAAGTCTTGGATACGACATATCGGGACGGTTTATTAGACTAGCGGCACCATGTTTTATACTTCTAAAATCTTCATTTCCACGTTGCTGAAATACGACGTATTGGTCTTCTGGATACGGCGTATTGGATCTTGTTTCCTTCTTGGTCTTTGGTGAGTATAGGCACAGATACGCCGTATATTCCTTTATGGATACAGCGTATTGGATGTCAGAACAATAATCTTCAAATATCTTCGTTTAAGCTCTAGAATGCGTGCATTTTAGTTAACTTTCACCAAGTACTCCATAATTACTGTAATTTTCAAATACAAACGATTAAGTAACAATTCTTTGTAATAATTATACAAAATGGGTTAATTACATGGAATAAATGATGCTATAAAATAGATGTTATTTGATGTCATCAGTTCCATCGTTATAGAGTCCAGTAAAGGTAGACTATGATAGATATGTTGTTTGGGGAGTTTCTCACTAGGGTCCAAAACAACAACGATTCTATGGATTCACAAGCAATAGGGTGTCCAAACATGATATGTACTCCACAAAGAGAATTATTGTAGTAACCAAGGTAAAAGTTATTAAGTGGTATGATTACGGTTATTTGGAGGAGATTGAAGTTCGAAGTATAAGATAAGCAATTAGACAAATTCAGGGAATTGATCGTTCCCAAGACTATCACTTGCGCACGATAATGAAGATATGCTGCTTCCCTTAGTTCAAAAGAAACTCTCTAATCTTGAAAGAGACATTATCTTCGACTTTGGTGTAGCACTGCGGGAGTTTACCAGACGTATTGTCATTCTTAGGCGGGTAAAAGACCTTCAACTGGGAGTCAAAAGATACCAGAAGAAGCTCAATATCACCAAGCCAAAGACATTCAGGTCTGACATATCCAAAAGAACTCCATAAACTGCATACAACAATCCTTAAGGAATTATCTATGTAGACAAGTTCAAAAGAAATAGGTTGGATCCTCCTGAGATATCTACAAGAGTTTACTGACAGACGCCTCCACATCTGTTAGATCTGTTCTTCATGATAATGCTTCCAACCTGAGGATGGATTACTTTCCAAAAAGAAGATGGAGTAATTTAGACAGTCAAAGGTCTCGCATCATGTTCAAGGCTATCGATAAGCTGATGTTAGAAAGAAGGTTAATGAGGAGCTTAGAAAAGTTCATTGGTGGGAGAGATTATGGAGTGGCAAGGGCTTATACGGTTGGGAACGATAAGAATAAGGGCTATCATGGAATTTTACCAATCTGCGATAAGTGCACGCTGCACCACCACAGTCCATGTCTCGTTAGATGTGGAAACTTTAAGAAGGTTGGCCACCAAGCAAGCAACTATTAGGCCTCTACTATGATGACATGCTATGGATGTGGAGGAAAAGGACACACCAAGAGGTATTGCCCATGATGATGCAAATGCATAGGTTACCTTCATTGATGAGACTTCAAATGATGCTAGAAACAAGAACAACAAGATTTCAAATAGCAATTAGAAATGAAGAAGTGTTTGGATACATCCTCCTGGTGATCAAGAAGCTTACATTGAAGAAACTTGATGATTAACAAGTGAATATCAAGTTTAGGGGAGGATTGTTGGGAATTAAAGATTCCTTGATGCTGTTTGAATAAATGAAACAAGAGGGACTAAATCGACATAATGAATATTCTACAAATAATGGAAGATTGTAGAAGATATGGTCAAAGATATGAAGATCAGGATTGATATCCAAATGATTTAGTTTCCTTATAATATTAAATGTGTTGACTAGGAAGGTTGAATACTTATGGAAAGTATTAATAAGTATTAAATATGATGAGTAGGTTACAAGGTTTATTAGGAAAGTATTGATGTAGAATACTTAGGAAAGTATTAATTGTATTGTAACCTACTAGGACTCCTTGTACTATAAAAGGAGGTCCTAGGGTGTAGAGAAAATACATTAATCTCTACACATCCATCATACACACGTTTTATAGTTAGTTCATAGCTTCAAGGTTGTAAACCCTGTTACCATTCAGAGTAACCGTATTCAATATATTGAGGCTGAAAGTTTGGTTTATTGTTATTATTCTTCTTAGTATCACAACCTAGTTTCCGCATAGTTTGTGATATTCCCAATCAAAGTTTCTACCATAGTTGTCTTGGATTTATCCAATACAACTAAACCTTATATCAGCTAAGGAGTTAAAGATCTGTTCAGAAGGGATCAACACTCCCTAGCCACTCAAGGTCTCTCAAAAGACTCTTGTTTCACTTTTCACGGAGGTTAAACACATTTCTATCGACTTTCTCACTCCGAGTTAGTTGGTATTGAAAAGGTGGCAGTCAGCTCCAGCCTCCGATCACTAAAACCAAAAATGTACTATTAAGTTTAGAGCCAAGAGATCATCCATAAATCTCACTAGGAAACTATCCCAATATACTTGTCATTCACACATTATGAAAACAAGAAATATCTTAAGAGTCCTACGCATTATCCTTGTAATTTTGCCAGAACATCAGAGTGATACTTAAAGTATTTACAGTGACGATTGAAATCCTTCCAGAGCCAACATCAAACATGCTTTACGGTAGGTAACATGTGAGATCCTATATGGATCAAACTTGTGACACTGGATATCGATTCGGTCCCGACTATGAATTGACGATTGATGAATTTTAAAATGCATAAAATCTTGATGTGTCACAAAATCACTTTAGCAAGTGACACGTCGATTGATTTTCAAATCAATTTTTTATTCAATTGGTGAGACTTTGTCTTACTGGTTCACTCATACCGTGTTGTCTGCTTTGAGACGCTCTGGTAATGAGAACGGCTAGTGCAGCTGCAAAACCCTGTCAAGGAGATTCTTCAGAATTCTACCTGATCACAGGCAGTATTTATACTAATCAACGAGGAACCGTGGTTATTATAACCGTATTCGAAGAAAGTGAACAAAGACTCTTTCGTCCATTTATGTTGTTTATCACTAATCCATTCATGCAGGAAATCTCGATGGTAGCAGCAGCTGGTCCAAGACAAGTGAGCTTCATAACCACATGCTCATACATGACCGACAAATGTAAACGCGTTATGAAAGCTCAAGTACATGTTTTAAGACTTCCGCAACTTTGTTACCGCACGTCCTTCTTGAAGTGACGAAGTGTTAAAGTTAAAGAACTTTAAGAAAGAAGACTATACAAGCTTTCAAGATCAAAAGAAGTATGAGCATGTCGGTCCGAAGGTCACAAGTATACAAGAAGGCATAAGATTACAAGACAATAAAATGAGATTATGCTTGTTTGATGATCTCAAGAAGCTCAAGATCACATATAAGTCAAGCTAAAGGAACAAGCTCAAGCCTAAAGTCTAAAGATCACTACATCAAAATTCACAAGATAAAGATTAAAGATTCAAGACCTCAAGCAAAGACGAAGACATTCATAAAATGCTAGGCTTAAGATTTTTGTAAAAGATTGTGACCTCCCTTAGGAGGAGATTGTTAGGAATATAAAAAAGACTCAGTCACACCTGAAATACGTAGCTCGTAGGTCTAACATAGTTTTTGGAACCTTAGTAAGGTAGAAAGGCCAAGGCCCATGGAAAGCCCATGTTAGAGCCTATGGCCGGCCAAACTAGAATATAAATACCCTCTCCATAGCATGGAGAGGGTGTTGGTTGTTCACTTTTTCATTTCATTCAAGCTAATATTCTCTCTTCTTTTCTCTCTCTTAAAGTGTTCATCCTTCCGCTTTCTCTCTTTAGTTCTTTGTCATTTGATTGTGAGTTTAGATATTACATGTATTCTACAGGGTCTTTGTTTGAGGATGAAAAATAGGCTTTCAAATATAAGTCACACGTTTTCAAACAAGTCATGAAAAAGAATCAGGAAAAAGTTTTTAACTTAACGAGGCATTATTTGAGGGAGGGTTAATTTATTTTTGCTCCAAGGGCTAAAAATGTCATAGGTTATAAACTTTAGAGCTTAAAATTAATTGGGAATAAGTGTGCTAAGGTATAGAAACTACATGGGCCAAAATTGACAAAACTTAATAGTTGATAAAGACTTAGGTTAAGTTTATACAGGGTTTGCAAAGTTATTTAAAGCCTAGGGACTAAAATTACCAATAACCAAAACTCACACCTATATCACCACATATGTTCGGTTTAACTCACTTTTTCTAAATCAGAATTCTTATTTCACTCTCACTAAATCGCAAGATCTATACCGAAATCAAGAACACGTTTTAACTTAAAAGGTAATGAATAAAACTTGTTCATAATCATTCAAATAACATGTGTATCAATCGAATTGAATGTGTTTCTATCTTAAGTGCTCAAAATTGAAACTAATTGATTTTAGGTTCTTGATTTTGAAAAGGGCGATTAAGTCTAATTAACCATAAGGTTTTTGTTCCCTTAAGTGAGTTTTAGAGAATTCCAATCCATTTTTTAGTGATTCAAAACATTGAGTGAATTATGAGTGATTATAGATGCGATTTCGGTCAAACTCAAAGGGGTTTTTGATTTAGTGTGTGGGTATGTGTTTAAGAGGATGAGTGTAGTGTAATAATGCCTTAAGAATACTATTTCACATGAATAATTTTTAAAATCAAAGTGGTTAAGGGTTGTGACTTGCAGTTTAGATAAAACGAGTATGTTTGACTGCGTTTGTATGCGAAACAAGTGGCTAAAGTTTTTAAAATGTTGTTTTAAATGTGTTGAATCATGAACGAGTAATTTTATGTGTAAAGAGTTGTGATTTTATGATTTGTAAAAGTTGTGATTTAACATATAAAATATTGAGATTTAGCAAAAGTTTGCAGGATAACAGGTTGTGTAACCATGCGATTTGAATAAAATCATGCGGTTTAAGATTTTTTACGGTTTAAGGTTGCGATTTAAATTTTTTGTCAAAATGTTGCAATTTAGGATTTTGATACTAAATTTTGCGGTGTAACTTTTCAAAGGTTCAAAGTTGCGGTTTAGAATTTGACAGGCTCAAAATGTTGCGATTTAAGAACAAAGGTTCATAAAACAAACATAATGAAAGAGTCAAAATGAATTTTGGACTATTGGACTGTATCATTAGAATTTTTTGGAGTGTATCAAATTGGACTATCTTTCTAATACTAAATGATTTTGGACTTGCACTGTTAAAGTAAACTACCGACTGTGAAAATGAACGTTTTTGTCACATTAATAAAAAAATACAATCCAATCTAATCCGTCTATTGGTTTTTCTTTTCTCAAATCTAGTTAACTTTAAATACTTCTATATCATAAAACGCGTCAGCGATCTGAGTTGCATTCGGTCTACGAAATTTTAGAACGTAGTTAGCATCGTTCGGGTTGCATCAGTCTTAGAGTAGTTGAAACCGCGTCAGCGACTTAGTGACCATCCGTTTTAGAAATATAAGAGTGTTTCGATGTCAACTAATTTTTTCTCAAATAAATATGTTATAATAGAATTATTGTGCTCAATTGTTTCTATCAAAAAGCGCATCAGCGATCAGAGTTTCATCCGGTCGAGATTACTCAAGAACGTTGTTAGCATCATTCGGGTTGCATCCGTTTGAGACTATCCGAAACCGCGCCTGCGACTTAGTGACCATCTGCTTAAGATATTATGCTTCATATTATCTCATTTGAGATATTTTTCTTTAAAATTATAATAAGACATGATGTGTTACGATTTTATAAACTTAATTGCCATAGATTTTTACATATTAGTGTCTAGTGTGTTGTCGAAATTAAAACAATGCCTTTGTAATGATTTTGAGGATAAATTGATAATTATCATGAATGTGAGTATATCATAATCAATTTAGCAATTAGAGATAGTTATCACTAAAAGTGATAATGTTATCCCTTCAAGTTTAGTCATGTAACATAGTGTTACTTGTTGTTGACAAGGGTAGAAATTACACAAGGGGGACAACTTTCTTTTATAGACTACTTTGTAATAATTTTGATAAAAGGTTACTGATAAATCAGATGGTTTCTTAGGGCTAATATTACTAAAATCTGATGTCTGGATCATTAAAAACTCCCGTGTATCTTCGGTGACTTTACGGTTAATGATTACTAAAGGAAATCTTACTTTGATGTGAATCGATTGATTTTTGAAAGTTTTTCCAATGAATCAAAAGATTTTATTTCTATAAAGGATTGTTAGATGAACACTTTTAGCATGAGAAATATCAAATATCTCGTTCGTCTACTATCTTTTTTTGTAGAAATATTATCTAAAGTGCTTTGGTGAGGATAAACAAAAACAAAACACGAGAGAAAAACCATATGTGAAAAGGCAAATGAGTGTATGTTCAAAAAAGAAATGCAAGAACATACAAAGTATATAAAAATAATAAAGCATATGACATGTGTCAGAAAAATAAAGTATAAGGCACATGAGAAAGAAAACGATAACAGTATTATCAAAAAGAATTGATCGATCATACAAAACAGCCAGAGTGGAAAAAGACAAAGATGTCAATAAATGCTATAAGTTTGTATTTTTGTGACACTAACTCATTCAACTCTTTGTCTCAGTATTTCAAATGGCTCAACAACCCATAAGATGTGAAGAGGAATTGTGCCCAAGTGACAAGAGAGTTGCAGTCAACATAAACAACATGAGGCTTGATCCAGATGAAATCCATGTTGAACCTCTTTTCAACCTAACTCTTGCTATCCTCAAGCAACATTCAATCATCAATGCAGTAACTCTCACAATTGAAGCTCTTAAGATTTATATGCAATAGTTCTGGCATACGGTTTACAAGAATGAAAGCAACAAGAAATACTACTTTCACTTGGATTACCAACGTATTGAAGTTGGAGCTAACTTGCTTCGTTATGCTCTGAAAACCTCTCCCAGATAACCCAATCAACCGTTTGTTAAACCACCTTGTCAAGATGAGCTTGTTACTTTCATAAAGAAATTGGGTTATGCGGATTCTCTACGAGCATTTTCACAAGTGGTGGTCAACAAACATCAACCATGGAGGACATTTTTAAGCATCCTCAACAAGTGCTTAACTAGGAAAGCCTCAGGAGTTTATAGAGCTAGGGAACCAATAGTGCAAGTTCTGTGGGGACTAGTCAACTCAGATATATTGATTTTGTTGAACTAATCTAGGAAGACTTCAGGTTCCAAATCAACAACCAAAAGAACAAAGCCATAAAACAAGAAAGACAACCTTATCCTAGATTTACCAAACTCATCATCAATCACATACTCTCATAGAATGAAATTATAAACAAACGATCAGAATCAGTTATGCACAGAATCAAAGAATAAGAACTTGTGGATAAACCAAAGTTTGTGGCCAAGGGAGAACTGAAAGTTAAGCCTACATTCGGAATGCCAATTCCAAGGGCAATCATGAGTAGGGAAATCAAAGAGTCTAATGACTATTTGAACTATCTGGCTAAGTATCCAAATGCATAGTCTGGTGCACCTACTCTTGGAAGGGGTCAAGGTAAAGGTTACATGAGAAAGGGAGGATTAGAGGTGAATGCTCCTAAGAAGACAACTGATGTTCCAAGAAGATCTTGATCAATCACAGTTACTGATAATCTATTAGAAGACCCTAATCAAGCTATTGATTTAGCCAAGTGAATCAATCTAGAAGAAAATCAGCAAAGAGAAAAGGAAAGGAGATCAAAGACAAGACATGCTGCTTTAGTGCTTGAAAAATAAGTGAACAAGGAAGTAGATGAAGCATATGATGATCAGCTGAAGCTCAAGCTAAAACCTCAAAAACAGATATCACTTGATGCACAATTATTGTTAGACTTAAAGCAAGTACACAAAGAAATTAGAAAAGATTGTATTTTGGAATAAATCAGAAAGGTACCAAGAGAAGGCTTGGGTGCAGCACTAGATTCTCCAGATCATAGTGACTCCTTTGATAACTCCATATGGGACTCAAGTAATGATGACAAAACTAAAAGCGTTAAAGATTCTGATTATGGAGATGACACTAATGATTATGACAAAGATTCTGATGCTGAAGAAGACCAGACAACAGGTTTTGGGATTCTTGTACATGACAAAGAGCCAGAGCAACCACAGCTAGAGCTTCAACCTCACAGTCCCATTGTCACTACTACTTCTCAAGAAGACTACAACATATTCTTGAATGAACCTCTTGAAGTAGAATTGTATAAGCTATTGAATGAACCTGTGTACACTAAGACTTAGACACTCACATTGGCACCACTCCTTGCATCAATCCCTGAAGTAAAAGAACAAGCTAATGTTGATCATATCATGGATTCTCTACCAACTTCTACTACAACAATTACTCCACCAACAAAGTTAAAAAAGAATCAAGCAAAGAAACTTCTCAAAAAGGTAATACATAGGCAGAATGACTCCAAAAAGGCTATCATGCATAAGCTAGAAGAACATGAGAAAATTTTGAATGCTCTTGCATAGATCAATCATGCTGAAGCCATTGAAGACTCAGTCAAAGCAAATATGCCAAAGTTTGTGCCAAAATCAGTCTCCGACTACGTTCAACCACGACTGGAAAAAACTATTCTTTATGTGATAAAGAAGAATTTGATCAATCTATTCCAGTCCTCCTCCACACCATCTATTGGGCCTATAGAGTATGAGCTGAAACATCAGTTGTATGAAAAGTTGTTTGAAAAAATTGCATATCTGACTCATGACAAACATCATGCTCTTTATGATGCTTTACAAGAATCACTGCAAATTGATGAACTTCAAGCATGATATGGATAAGAAAAGCCCTTAAGAGTGAAGCAATCTCATAATGATCAGTATCCTCTTGAAAATCGTGCGGGGGAGAAAAATATAAAGAGGAAAAAGGTTGTTAGTGGGTAATCGTCTAAGAAAGAGAAAGCTCTTGATGATACTTCCAACTATAAGAGATTTAAAAAATGCTAATGAACCAAGACAAGAACAAGAAGAAGTCGCTCAACATGATGCATTCACACGAGAGCATGCTCACTGGTTTAAGAAACCAGTTGAGAAAAGGGTTAAAGAACTTCCTAAACAAAACTGGTTCAATGAACTGATTAATGCTGACAAAGATCCAGGGGAACACGAGCTTTAGCTAGGGTCGACGGTAATGTTTTCCAAGAGTATGAAAATTTTCATAAACAAAGACAAGATCATGAAAGAAGATCTTGAAGGTCCATCATTCGAGTTATTGAAGAACAGGTTCAGTGCAACATAGAGTTGGAGTACAACATGGATCACTGCCATTTAGCAATGATTGACATGATAGATTGGACTAATCTAGAAGGAGATAGGTTCCACAATGATCTGAGCAAGCCACTACCACTGGTAGGACCTCCAGATAGAAAACTATCCCAACAAGGTACTTTTTCAACAATGACTTAGAGTATTAAGGGCATGGAAATGAAGAGAAGAAGTATGCTCTTTCAATGACAAAGATTAAAGCTGTTGGATATGAGCAAGAAGCGATTGAAGAGTTGATTCCTCATCTTTGGAGCCCAATCATCTACAAGTATAACAAAAGTAATGATTTGGGTATTCATCACTGAGAGATGATCGTCAATGGTTCTACAAAGGAAGCATTGGACACAAATCACCTTATGATGTGTATTCAAAAATCAAGATCATCAGGGCAAAAAGGATTACAGTTGAGAAAAAGTATGGATACGGGTACTTAAAGGATATTATGGTCAAAAGAGCAGATCAGAAGGAGTATACATTTGTAGAGGCTGATTTCCCAAGACTAAATCAGAATGACATTGAAGATTTGTATCTACTCAAGATTCATGATAAGATATACAACATTGATGGCATGGATGAAATTGATTTGATTAATGCTCTACAACTTTACATTTGTATAATTCCAATCAAGAAAAGAGTTGAAGATGCACATTTGCGAGTTGAAAGCTACCAAATAAAGCTCAACTTGACAAAGCCACAATTCATGGCAGGATGCTTCCATCAAAAAGTGTCATATACTACCTTGAGTCATCCTAGAAGAATTGTGTAGATAGGAAATTACAAGCAGAAGATGCTGATGTGAGCTAATGAACTACACAAGTTTAATGATGAAACGCTCAACAAGGTCTATAACAAGCTTGATGTGATGCTAAGAGATAACAGGTTGGATATGGCAATGAAGGTATGACAGATCGTGAATGGACAAAGAAGGACAAGTAAAGGACAAGGTCAATTCTGTAAAAGATTAAGAAGACGCTTAGAGACGCTTAAGGTTAGACGAAGATTCAGAAGGCTCGAGTGCTTTGTTGGAGGGAGAATAAACGAGATCGACTACAGATTGTTAGCAAAGCCTGAGTGACCACCCTTTATGGGGAGATTGTTAGGAATCGATAAAGTGTCGGTCACTCATGGTTATTTATTATGTAATGTAATGTTTCATAGTTTATGTTGTAATGCATTATTGTATCCTACATCGCCCTTAGAGGCTAAGTTGTAATCTCTTCCTTCCATATATAAGGAAGAGCAAGGGTAAGGTGTGGGGTGGTGAAACTTGAACATTTCTATGCATATCATTTCTCTTCTATCGCTCTATCTATAGTTTCCACCCATTCTCTCTCTCTGTAAAATTCTATTTCACTTGTGTGGATATGGTAATTGTAAATTCTCTACAAAGAGTGAAACGAAAAACAGGGCTACGAAGACTCACAAAAGGATAACTTAGGCAATACGTAAATGTTTAAGTACTTGTGTCGATAATAAAAACAATTAAGCATGTATTCTCCCCTAAAGAGTGAAACAAAAAATGAGGCTACGAAGACTCACAAAAGGGTAACTTAGGCAATACTTAAATGTTTAAGTGCTTGTGTCCATAAGAAAAATAATTAAGCATGTATTCTCCCCAAAAGAGTGAAACAAAGAATGGGGCTACAAAGACTCACCTCAATAAGTAGTAATAACGATAATAAAATACATAAGCTTGAATGAAATGTTACAACCTAACCGCGACCTGAATCAATAAGACGCCTTAAGGTCACTTTGATATGTTCTATATACATATGAGTTTTAGAAAGTTTTATCACTAATATAAACTTTTTGTTAGAGTTTTATAAAGTTTAACATGTAAAAACCATTAGAAAAGAAAGAAACATAACTTTTCTTGTATAGTATGTAAAACAATGCTTGCCAGATTTGTTAACCCGACTTTAAACGATCATAACTCACTCAAAGTTTTAACATCATTCAACGAAATGAATTCTAACACTTAGCCCTATGTCTTAGCTTTCCAACCACTATAATTATACTCCTTGATTTAAAGCTTAAGACACCCAAACTCTGTTACAGGTAGCCACGTAAGGTTAGCATTTAGCCGTCTGACACATGTTTTTGTAAATTCGTTTAAATACGCAAACCAACTTTTAGACCTTCAAAACCTAAAATGATATATTATACCAAAGACATCTAGTATATTAATGGTTAAAATAGATTTTTCAAAAGATTGTTTTAGTAATATGATCAAAAACTAGCTCATAAGATGACCGAATTTCCTGGACAGAAAACACTAGTTTTCTCAAACAAGTTTAAAATATCGACTCTAACACAACATAAATAGAGTTAGAATAAAAATGCATGGTATTTTAAATAAGAGAAAATTAGGTTTCATGAGACACTTACACGAAATGATGATGCGTTTGGTGGTCGTGAAGTGCACTTATATCAACCCAAAAGCTTAGAAAACCCTAGAAATGCAATACCAAACCCTAGAGTTCCTTAGCAATCCTTAGTAAACATTAATCCTTGCTAGAACACCTTGAAATGAGCTGAGATATGAGAGTGTTTGAATGTGTTCTTGTTTGTGTTGTATGGGTGCTAAAGAGCTCAATATATAGCAAAAGTTGAGGAAAGGTCAAAAGAGGCTTTTAAGTTATGCGTGGTCTTGTATCACCAACATGTAAAAAGCACATTAGAGAGTGGAGGAAGGCCTTGAGATATGGTCTATGATGGAGACATGGGAGGAGAAAAGTGGCCATGTCTGGTGGCTTTGTACTTATCATAGTTAGGTTAGTATGGGAGATAGAAGGTTGGAAACTAAATGTTGGAATACCCTAAAAGGGAAGGCTGATTATTGGAGTAGAAATGGGAGGGAAAAGTTTTATTTTGAAAGTGTATAAGTGTTGTGGTATTATCTCAAAGGTGGTGAATGGTGTTGGGTATGTTGTGCACGCATGCATGAAATATAATGCAAAAATTAAAATACTTACGAGAAATTAGTAAAACTGTATGTGTAAGATTATAAAATCATACTCATAAGAAAGCTAATATACTTGCTTAACATAAACTAAATTTAGTCTAGTAACATAAAACGTCCAACGAGGGTTCCCGTTATGCGTGGGATAACCTAACGGTTGTACACAAAGTCTATTATTCACTTGTTTAGAATAAAATGTTCAACTTATGGAATAAATGTTAACCTAAAATTGTCAGTTGTCATAGTCTCTCCTTGTTAAGAATTTTTCATCCAAAAATTTAGTTTGTGTTACCTGATGATGAGGTGTCTGACAAAAGGTGTGGGTAACAGATGGCTCAATAAATTCAAGGTACACCCTTAAAATATAGCATCGACTCCTATTAACTTACCATTAGCTAATTCAATAGTATTCTTAGTGTCTAAGGTAGTTGGGGCGATATCACTTAGAGGGCTAAAAGAAGTGGATACGAAACTTTTATCGGCTAGGTTCTAGATTATGTCTTTAGCCTTAACTTCATGACCATTAGAAAATGCGATAATGTAGCCATCTCCTAGTTTCTTGATTCTAACTCAATTAAAAAGGATAAGTTCATCACTTTCAAAGTAATCTTTTT
>BQNB010075576.1:8315-22121 GCA_026074375.1 Tanacetum coccineum
AATCACAAGAAAATATAATACCCGTTAGATTTCATAAAATCATAACCATGACATGACATATACCCAATAAGTAAAATGAGATCACATCACATAGTGAAATGCACCACTTAATTAAAATTAACAATGGTGTGGCTAAATTGACATTTATTCATAATAAATTCGATTACAGACATGACAGAATACCACCATTCCATATATAATTAGAAAACATACATGATTGGTTCAGATACAAAATGATCACAACGATTAGGTTACAAGATAAAAGAATATATACAACCTAAAGCCATACTAGCTGGGAGTTACCCGTAATACTTAGTAGACTGTACATAATAACTAGCCATAACAGAATCTAGGAACTGCTACCAGCCTCCTGTGGTGCATCTGGCTGTGCAGGACCTTTGGCGGGTCCTTGCTGTCTCTCGAACTCTGTCATCTGAGTTTGAAGCCTCTTCAGCAGCTTCAGTGCCTCTATGAACTGCTTCTGCCTCTTGTGATCTGCCGCCAGCATCTCTATAATCACCGCCTGCCTCCTGCGGTCTGCTGCCTGTAGCTCTGTAATCACTGCCTGTTGTGCTACCACCTGAGTACGTAATGAAATAACCTCTGCACGCGCAAGGTCACTCGCATCTATAGATCGTCCCCAAGCCTCTCGAGACATCCTGGCCTCAGTCTCCATGAGCCTAGCAGTACGAGCATGTGCACGCCAATCTCTATAAAGCATGTTGAGCTGACCAGCCATCAGCTATCGCTCAGACTGCTCATCATCTAACCTCGTATATATCTCGTCTGTGTCCTGCCTAACCCTAGTCTTAAACTCTGTCATCCTCTGGCTAAACTCTGCCATATCGGTAACTACTGGTGTCCCCTACATGGCCTCAACTATCTCGTCCCAAGAGTCGGTGATCCCATATCCAACATCTCTCTCTAGATCACGCATGATCTCCCTATCCATAGTGGCAACAAAACTATAGTCTGCCCTAAGACCTCTCGTCGGTCTAGCAGCAGCAGCAGACGAGCTCTCTTCGACCTCGTATCTAGGACCAAGAGCGATACCTAACCTCTTTCGAGGCGGTAAGGTAACCTCGAGTTTGTCCTCCCTACGGTTAGAGGGTAGTAGCAATGGTGGTGATGATGTAGGGGCTGGTATGGGTGAGATTAGTGGTAATGGTAGTGAATGGGAAGTAGATGCGGCCTTAGCTCTCAGCCGGATCATCGCAGCTCAATAGCCCAACAAACATATAGGACTAGCAGGTGGTAGAGCTGATACACGTAAGGGTAGTGATAGTGGTAGTGATAGAGATGGTATCGAGGGTAGTGGTGGAAAAGGAATCTGAGGAAGTGGTGATGACCATGGGGAAAGTGGTGATGATGGTGGAGTAGATATAGCGAGAAGTCTGGCAACCTCTGCATCAGACCAAACTGGTGTGGGTACTGGAGCTGGAATAGAAATCCTAGCTGTAACGCGGTATGCAGGGTGTGGTGGTGGTGTGGCCGTAGACTCGTCAGTCTCAAACGGCTCGGTCTCCTCAGCAGATGGGGCCTGATCAATAGCTGGTAAAGTAACAGCTATAGAGTCGGCAGCAGCTGGGTACTCCTCCTCCTCCTCGTCATCAGCCTCAATATCAACCTCCTCATCCTCATCATCATCAGATGGCTCATCCTCATCATCGCCATCATCTCCTCCGTCAGCAAGATAATCGGCAGGATCCTCCTCAAGGTCCTCGTCGTCATCCTCCTCAGGATCGGACTCGGGAATATAGCCTGGTGAATCAGCAGTAGGTGAGTCAGCAGCAGGCAGTGGCTTCTCCTTAGTTGGGAGTATCTCGTCCTCTGGTGGCATAAACTCTGGGGGCCTGGAACATAATCTGGCGAAGGTGGTGCCTGCTCTGGCTCCTCAGGGCCAGGCACGTAATTGGAGAGACGTGGGGCATGAAGTGCGGCCTCACGTTTGGGTCCTCTGGCATCATCTGGGAAGCTCAGGTTATAGGTGATCATCGCCTCTCTGGTGATCCTATGTTGATAAATCCTTAAATGGCTGGAAAACCTTCGTGTACTGTAATCCCCGATTCATCCGAATCTGACATGACTGAATCTGAAAATTCAAAATAGCTTATATTAGTATTTAATATAAGACTCTTATAGTAATATACATTTATATCATAACATGTATATCAATTATGAATGCATCTAGTCCAACCAACTAATGCAACAAGTAGTGTATGCATGAATGTATGCACATATGTATGTCCCGTGTAAAACCCCTTTGTATGAATTCGATGTTTGAAAATGGTTATAGTCCAGCAAAAACATTTGACCTGGTTCTCTATAACCTTGGCTCTTGATACCAATCTGTAACACACCCAATTGGGGTCGCAGGGATTAAGGGTCGAGCGGTTACTTCATAGATCAATAACACATGATTTATAGAACGACAATAAAGGTTTAAATCTGATACTTGGATTTAACAAAGTATTTGGTTAAATAAGCCGAAGTTCACTTGTTCACTTGTTTCACCTTGTCAATTGTTCAAATACAAAGATTTCGTAGCCCTACAGTTTATACAAAATGTAATGCGACAAAATCTTTAATGCATGATATCCAAATCAAGACCACCAACGTATCACTTATACCTCGTGCTTACTGATCCCCTGAAAAACATTGCTTTAAAACGTCAACAATAATGTTGGTGAATTCATAGGTTTGATAAATCATATATTGTAGGACCACAAGATTTCCCAAGTGTATGATAATGCAACAGATGCAGACATCATATAAATGTAATTACGTTGCCCTAAGCTCATGACACTGAAGCTCGACATAAATGAATACCATATAATATGGCATACATTGCCGTTGATGATGTTTTAATCCGACATTACTACTGTTCGACATGGGTATACGTTCGTTTGCCCAGTGATAGCTAATCACCCGAACGGGGATGTCAATCCCAATAGATCTATTCATAACATTCGCGCTCACAATCCAGTAACTGACAGTTCATGATAATGGGCTCAACTAGGGTTATCGCAACTTAGGCAACACGTAATCATAATATGAAACTTAACCACTTGTGTCCAGTTGTAAAACATTGCATGTTTCTCACCCCAAAAACTTTGTAAAACAAAAGCATGTAAAACGTGGGGCTATGAACTCACCTTGAGTGAGCGATTAACAAGTATGTCACAGATAATGCGCCACGCTGTTAGCCTTAATTATATTAAGTCAAACAATAATGTTATCGGTCTTAGAAAGTCAAAATAGGTTTGTTTGATAGGCTAGTAGGGTTCAACGGGCGGGGGGGGGCCAGGGGGAGGACGGGGGGGGGGGGAGGGGCCGGGTAGGGGGGGGGCGGGGGGGGATCGAGGGGGCGGGGGGGGGCGGGGGGGGGGGAGGGGGGGTGGGGGGGCGTGGGTTGGGGGGGTTGGATTTGTTATCTAATATGGCGTGTTTCGCCTCATAGCCCAAGTTATGCAGCTGGCACGTTTAGAACGCCCAAAGTGCATAGCTTGTAAGGCTTGGGTATAATTCCCTCTCAACACTCTTGAGTGAAGGGTTGTTGTTACAATTTCACTTCACTAGTAATCTCCCACTCTCTCTAATATCTAATCTTCTTGTTTCTTCTCTACTTTCCTCTCTCTTTGATTCTTCTCATTTTCATAGCATTTTGGTTATAGTACATAGTTGTGTAAGGGATTAAAACAAGTGGATATCATGTTGCGTACCAGAGCTAAAGGGTGTTAGTGATTGAAATTCATGGGTCAAAAAAGAAGTCAAAAGAAAAAATCCAAACCCAAATTTTTGGGCTTTGATGTGTGAATGTTTATGTTATTAAAACAAGGAATTAGGTCATAGGTAGCTAATTGTGCAAGAGAATCAAGCTAAAAGGTCAAAAAAGGGTGATTTTTAGGCATTTTTTGAAGATAAAGTCGTATATTTCATTTTTTTTTTTTTTTTTTCTTTTTATTTTTTTTTTTGTTTTCATCATATTTTTTTTTTTTCTTTTTTTTTTTATTTTTTTTTTTTTTAGTGTTCGGTTTTGAAAACTGGAAAAGTGCATGTTGCGTTTTGACTTTTTCATGTTGCGTTTTGACTTTTTCATGTTGCGTTTTGACTTCTTCATGTTGCGTTTTGAGTTTTTGGTTGCGTTTTGATTGCAGGTTGCGTTTTGAAGAAATTTCATTGCGTTTTGAAGAAATTTCATTGCGTTTTGACAAAAGTCGTTGCGTTTTGACAAAAGTCGTTGCGTTTTGACAAAAGTCATTGCGTTTTGACAAAAGTCGTTGCGTTTTGACAAAAGTCGTTGCGTTTTGACAAAATTTCCATTGCGTTTTGGCAAATTTTATTGCGTTTTGACCAAATTTCTTTGCGTTTTGACCAAGATTCATTGCGTTTTGACCAAAGTCACTACGTTTTGGTGTCATTGCGTTTTGGTGTCACTGCGTTTTGGTGTCACTGCGTTTTGTGTGAAGAAAAGGGTTTCAGTAAAACTGTGATAACTTTTGATCCGTAAGTCCGTTTCAGGCCCGTGACCTCTCAAATCGAAGAGAAAAACAAGACGGATCACGCTGTAACCACCCTTTAGCTGGTTAAGGATTTTTCAAAGGCCAAAAAGCTCGTTTACCATGATTTATTGACATTTTTCATATTTTTGGAATTTGTGTTAGACTTGTTTTTGTTCTAGCTCATGGCCCATCTGTATTTTTAGGTCCGTTTCAGTTTGGTGAGCCTAGTTAAACAAATAGCTTTAACCCTAGCCAGAAAATTATCTGTTTTTAGACAATTAAATCATTGGCCGCTGATTCCGAATCAAATCATTCACGGTTTTCTATTGATTTTGTAAAATCCCGTTAAATTTTTATCGGTTCTAATCATAGACTTGTAAAATCCCGTGAACGTTAATTCATTTAAAACCACAATCAATCACTTCATAACACTTAAGATCCGATATCCATTTTACAAACATATTCATAATGTCAATTTCTAAATACAATTGCAACTCAAACATCAAGTGTTCTTCAGAATGTCACAGTTTCTTCGTGTTCAAATTCTAACATTAATGAGAAGACATCAACTTTAAAGATGTAGATGGGCAAAATGCACAGTCTTAAAGAAATCAAGTCTCTATTTAAGTTTCTCTCAGAAACTTTACAAGATTATGGCACGATGCCTATCTTCAAGAGAACGTTCTCTCAAGACTTAGATTTACTAGAACAACATCTTACTAAAGATATACTTTCTAGGACTGATTGCACAACTACTTTGACTGATCTTAGAACAACGTTTGAAAATGCTTTCAATTCAGAATTAAAAGCGCGTATGCAGAATTTCTACAAGATATGATGGCTCAAACATTATACGATGCAATGATCTTTAACATGGATTCCCTCGGGAAATACATGCTTGAGTTAATTCTTCATCAACAACGAACTCCACAATTGTTGAAACAAAAGAAGTTGATGCAAGCACAATAAGATCATTAAACTCCAATTCCAGCATTGAATGTTGATTCATTGAAAGTTGATTTAGTTGTCATACAAGACACTTGTTCTGAGAAAGAAGACAGTAATTCAGAGATGCATCCAAACAAATTAGTAAAGGAGTGAGCTTGAATTTGAAACCAAAGATGTGCATGCAATCAAATACAAGATGTCAAAAGCAAAAGAAAGATGCATGGCATATTTTCGATCTCTTCATTCACACCTTCAAGTTCTTTCAAAAGCTGACTTAAAAGGCACTCCGTGACATGGATTCGGACGGAATTACTGTCAATCTCTTGGTCATAGATGTTGTACCTTACACAAGAACAATGCTACTCACGTAGATCAGAATACAAAAGCAACTTGACAAAGATGAATTTCAAGAAGAGGGATCGATGACAGCCTTTTGGGTGGTGAACAACCAGTTCCAGAAGTTCATCGATTCAAAGTTTACATTGGAATAATGTCGTCAATGACAGACATGTACTTTGTTTAATTACACTGGACTCGAGGTTCAAATCACTTCAGAGTACACTACTCCAACACCTGGGTAATGTTAAGAAGTCCGTTGCTGAAAGAACACGTCATCAAAGACAGTATGATAGAAGGGTGAATAAAAGACAAATGCAGACGCAAGAGAGTAAGATTGATACGGGTAAAGCATTGGATGCTGATTTGGTTGAAACAGAAAGCATTAGGGACAGACCTCAACAGTGCAAGATGATTAACAGTGTCAAGGGAATGATACATATGATGGATAATGCAGATTTCAGACCTATTTATGATGAAGACGCCAATGGCTGAGGTACATTTGATACTGCTTGCAATATCTTTGCTATAGGACAAACTTGCCTACTGAGCAACTCGAAATCATTGTTGAAGGTCTAGGGGTGACCCAGTATCTGAAGTATGTCAATTTAAAAGTCCTATGCTTGATTCATCACATGATAACCAGATAACTGAATACGCATAAAACAATTCACTCAAGTCTGAAAATATTTTGCTCAAAGAGTACAGATGCCACAATTTTCAAAAAGGATTTTTCAAGAATGGAAGCACATTGTATTGCTCTCGAACTTAAATCTCAAAATCAAGCTTTAAAATCAGGGCAACGTGATCAAATTTTAAATGAAATAAGTAATAAAGACCAGATGAAAGGATTGATGTTACTTGAACAATGAACATCGATATTAGATCACTGTGTGGCTACCATTACGTAAGGAAATTTGATTTGAAACAGCATTACAATGATTGTATGACTTCTATTTAAAATCACGAGATCTAAGACTACAGAACTAGACAAACATCTTTGCTTGATTAATAATGATTGAATTAAAAGCTCAAATTCAGGAAAGGTTTTTGCAATTGCTGCTTTAAAAATGACTTAAGGGATGTTAAAAGGAAATAATGTAGTACTTATGTTTGATAAACATCAGTCTTGGGGAAAAAGGTGTTACCATCACTAAGAAAACAATCTGTTGATAGACTACCGAATGCGTTTAATTCTGCAAGGGCTCATATGTCAAAACAACGGGTTTGCCTCCCAGTTGATGTGATACAAGAATTTGTCAAAAACCAGTCACTCTAACAATTATTCTGCCTAAATAAAATAGAATCTCACCTTTGCAAACTGATCCACATGATTGCATCTTGATCAATCTGGATTAGTTCTAAGAAACATGCCAAGATTAGTTTCAAAAATGGATCTTGGTTAATAATCACTATCTAGATGTAGCGAAGAAAAAGATACAAGAAAGAGATAGGAACTCAAGCTAGTGTGTTACATTGCGAGAATTCAAACCACTACTGATGATACGGAAAGGGAAACCCTAGGAGCACAATCAATAATATAGGAGTTTGCCTGTATCTAAGAGTGTCGCGTTACGAAACGGGATGTGCCTAAAGCAGATCACTCTAAGAGTTCTAGTTCTTTTTTAGATTCCAAAAACTTTGTTTGTTCCATACATGTTATAAAGTGTGTCTTTATGCAAATCAGATGCTTTTATACAAAACTCTGAAGAAAGTAAATTCGCGTGCTAAGATTCAATCCAATAAGACCACAAACAGTAACAAACCCGTAGATCAAAAGAGTCATACTCAGAAACCTAGTAGACAGATCTTTACAGGACATAGGTTTTCTCTCAAATAAAGACTTTCGCCTGTGATATTTTGGGGGGGGTGATGTGTGGGGGTTTTTCTCTGAGAAAACATCTCCTAGATCTGATCTTAGGTGGAAACCCACGGGTAGAATTTTCAAATCTGTTGGTCTTAGGTGGATTCCTACAGGAAAGTTATTCGACTCTTGCACAAGCAAGGTTGATAGTGAACCCCCACATGGTTCAAATGTAGATATCCCCCATATTCATGAATGCAAACAAACTCTGGTGTAAGTGCAGGTACATCAATCAATGTTCAGAAGGAACAAAGTCTTGATTTAAGTGCAGGTAGCTTATGTAATGTCAACAAGGGAAAAATCCTCAGAGTATGGTTGCTGAAAAGTTGATTATCTCAGAAACCATTGTCAAAGTGGATTCACAGATGATGATACAGAATAATGACGTCTGTTCACAACAGTTCAGGCCTCAAACCTCAATGTCAAATGACGTCTGTTCACAACAGTTCAGGCCTCAAACCTCAATGTCAAATGACGTCTGTTCACAACAGTATCAGGACTCAAACCTCAATGTAAATGACTTCTGTTCACAACAGTATCAGGCCTCAAACCTCAAATGTCAAATGAATATGTTCACAACAGTTCAGGCTCAAACTCAATGTTCAAATGACGTTTAAATACAACAGATCAAGCCTCGAACCGCATGTTAAAGGACGTTTTGAACAAATCGGTTCAAGCCTCGCACCAAATGTCAACAGATGTTCATCAAGCAGCTGAGTCTAGTAACAACGCGGGTCCAATGAGCTGGATGTGCTTATTCGGTCCTTTGTTCGACGGAATATTTCAATGGAGAAAATCAAGTTGTATTAAAGTCTTCCGCTGTCACTACTACTGATGCATCAAATAAACGTCAACAACAACCTGATTCAACTTCATCCACTTCAACTCTAGCCACAACTGTCACTGCTAATGGAAACTTCTATTTTGTAAATATTTTTATTCTCTCTTTATTTTTTTTATATATATAATTTTTTTTGAAAAATAAAATACAAAAATATAAAACCAACAAAAAGAAAATAGAAAAATATAAAACCTAGAAAAACAAAATATAAAATCAGAAAATTTCAAAAAATACCAAAAAGAATCTTCTCGACATGTCTCTTGGAATCGATAACATTTACATACTTAGAAATGTTTGATTACACAGATATCACGGGCGTGTAAATGAAGGTCGAGCGAGGTTTCAAATTCTTTCTAAAACATGTCATTCTAAATTTTTCTCATTGATTATGTACATTTCAGTGCATTAATCTGGTCACGAATGTAACAGGGAAGTGTACGCCTCAGTCGACGCTTACTCCTAAAATAGAAAGAGAAGTCTTCTATCTTGTTTTTAATAAATCGTTGGACACAATCTTTTCAAAAAAGGAACTTTCAATGTCAAAATTGTCTACAGTATATTTTGTGGTATTTATTCTCTTAAAAAAGTGGTATTTGTTAAAATTGTGTGTTCAACACTCCTTCCTCGAATAATTTTCAAAGAATTGTAGTACGCAGAATGTCATTTTATGTGAATCAATTTCCGAGGGGGAGCTTTTTAAAACAAAGCCTTTTAATGTGTTGGGTACTCTTCTAAATGTAATTTTATGTTATCCAAACACATTTTTTGTTGAAATTAAAAATGTGGAAACCTATATAATGTCAATTTTTATTATACATTGTTCACTATGGCATCTCACTACGTCTTCAACATTTTGTGGTGTTCATATCAACTTTTTCATTTCAATGTCAAAGTTTTAATAAATATTGGTATCCCACATATACTGTGAAGGGGAGCAATCTGAAAAATGAATTCATGCATATCGTGGTATAATTTTTTTCTCTCATGGAAGTTTTAATTTGTCTATTTTAATCATTTGGTATTTCAAATTACTAAGTGTTTTAGTATTTCAAATAAGGGGTGAAATATGTGATTAAAAATATGCTATAGACGAATGTGATCTTTATGACTCTTAGTCCCCCCCCCCCCCCCCCCCCCCCCCCCCCCCCCCCCCCCCCCCCCCTGCACTTTTTCCTCATGTGCTAAACAATTTTCGATCTCGGAGCACATGTGGAGGGGAGTATTTGAAAATAACAATGTAAGAAAATGGTTTTATGGTTCGATCTAATACCCAAAACTATTAACTTCTCGACGTTTTTGAAGTCATAAGTGATTTAGGTTAGGTATAAAGTCTTACGATACCAACAGAACCGGAGGGATCTACCCAAGGACACTCCATTGTTAGAAATAGCAGTCCTTAGGTATGATTGGAGATGAATGTGTATAAGGGAAGAATGCCGACTAAGATTGAGCTAACACTGGAACAATCTCACCACAAAGTGTTAGTAATGACGTCGGGTAAGCATTGAAGGGGTTGAAGAATGAAAAGAAATTATATGGATAAAAGGGTAAAAAGAAAAAGAAAAGCCTCCTTACACCTTAGGCAGAACCGGGTCAACACATAATTCTATCAAAATCACTATCATGATTGTTGAGTATATGAAGGAAGAGTTGTTCATGGACCAGTGATGCAATGCACAACCTTCCCGCACCCAATCGGGTTTCTCTCAAAAGAAACTTGTCTCTTATGTCACGGAGTTACACGTTATCTAATGACAATCTCACTCCGAGATATGTTATTATTTGAAATTGTGGCAGTTGCTCCTGCTCCGATTTCTAAAACCAAAGTGCACAAATCGTGTCTAGAGCCAAGAAGTGTTCAAAGTATAATTCTCAATTAGGACAACATGATGTCAATTATACACTTGTTGAACGTCACTAAGTTTACAAGTTGTAACAAAGAGTCATACGCATTATCCTTGAGATCTTGCCAGAACATTGTGTGATATCAAAGTATTCACAGTAAAGATGGAAAATCTGCTTGAGCCCACATTCATAACAAGCTCTTGGTAGGTGACTTGCAAGTTCTATAAGAATCAAGCATTGTGTAACTGGTTATCAATTTTGGTATCCAGTAAATGAATGACGATTAATCAGAATGGTATGTAAATTTATATGATTCACTACTTACCCGGGTTGTTGCTTTGAGACGTTCTGGTAATGAGAACTAGCAAGCATGGTGAATCTAAATACATCTGTGTTAGAAGATCCTACGCTTTAAGCTGGAAACCCTGTCAAGGAGGTTCTTTGAATCTACCTTATCACAGGTTTGTATGTATCTATAAAACGGGAAAACCGGAGGTTAAGGCCAACCGAAATCAAGATGAATGACAAAGTCCAAATTCATTCTTTTATCTGCTAATGTTTTATTTCAGGATAAGACGACGGTGTTGCAGCCTCATTCCAGTGAAGTCGGATTCATAAACCACATGCTCATACTCAAGCTTTCAAAGTCAATCATTCAACGTCAAGATAGTTGATTATAACGTCCCCACCATCAATGAGCTCTATAAAATAAAGAATCATCAATTGGGGAGATTGTTAGACTTATAATCACATATGTCAAACAAGAATGTAACAAGTATGAGCATGTTGGTCAAGAGCACAAGTTGATCAAGGAAGTCAAATCAAGATGATTCAAGTCAAGGAGATGATGCAAGATAACGATCTCAAGAATTTAAAGTCAAAAGATAAAGGCTCAAAATCAAGATCACAAAGCATGGATGAACAAAGCCATTACAAACAAGACAAGACCATAACAAGGCAAAGCATAAACGTTAAACGTCATATCTTCAATGTCATCGGTGATACAGAGAAGTTTGAAGAAAGAGACCTCAACATTGGGGGAGATTGTTAGCCTTAATTATATTAAGTCAAACAAGAATGTTATCGGTCTTAGAAAGTCAAACTAGGTCTTGTATTGTAATAGGCTAGTCGGGTTCAACGGGCTTGGATTGTAATCTAATATTGTCCGTGTTTCGGGCTCAAAGCCCAAGTTAAACCAAGCCCGGCCCGTTAGAAAGCCCAAGTGCCAAGCTAGAAGGCTAGGGTATAAAATCCCTTCACCACACTTGGTGAAGGGTGTTGGTTACATTTCACTTCACTTGTAACTTTCCCATTCTCTCTCTAATCTAGTTTTTCTCTCTCTACTTTCTCTCTCTAAGATTTCTTATTTTCTAGCATCTTGGTATAGAACATAGTTGTGTAATGGATTAAATACAAGGGATAACACTCCTGTTTTCCAGGTCTCCTCCCATTGTCTTTTGCTTTATATCCAGTGTTCCCTGCATCTCTCCTTCTGCTTTCTTGATTTCCTTTTGATCTGCACTCTCTAGCAAAGTGCCTTATGTTGTGGCAATTGAAGCACTCAACTTTAGTCTTGTCAAAACCAACAGGTTTCTTGGCATCAAAATGCAATTTTCTCCCTGTCTTCTTGTAAAACTTCTTCAATCTCATAGAAATCATGGCCACCTGCCATTTTAGATCCATTTCTTCTAGATCAAACTCATCAACCTATTCAAGATCCTCATGATCCAATTATGGACCACTTGATTGATTAGCAAAGAAAGAGTTCGTGAGTTCATTAGTGTATGATGAAGAGCCTTCCCTTTGTGAGTTATGGCCAGAAGAAGTAGAAACACCATAAGTAGTACTAACATCATTAGTACTGCTAGTGCTTTCAGAAGAAACAAACGCCACATTTTGTATGCTGGAAGATGATGCAGTAGAGCCTTTAACATCAGACTCAAAGACTCTAAGATTGTTATAGAGATCATCAAAACTGAGAGTATCTACTATTGGCTTGGTCCTCATTATCAAGGATACTTAGGACTAGGAAGCAGGTAAAGACCAAATAAATTTCTGATTGGCATCTTCAGTGGAGACACCTGCACTATGAATCTTAAGTTGACTCAGAAAACTCTGAAACCTATCATAGCCTTTGTGCAACCCTTTAATTCCTAACATAATTTTTATGGTCGCAACCACGGCCTTCATTTCACACCGCATTAAAGTTTGCAGACCTGAGCCTTTGTATATTATCGTTAAATGCTTAATTACCTACGTAAATGGTTGTTTAAAATGTTTATCTCTTCACGGGCTTGGCAGACATTGTTTGCCCATGCGTTCGTCATGATGATGCGACTTAATTAGCCAATGAACATGGCAATGGTTGCAATAGCGTTGTTTTAGTACTTCTAGTCTCATGATATTTGACTCGAAACTTACCTAACGGCCTTTAGTTTTCTTCCATTGCTTCTAATATTTTTACAGGTGATGGTACAGAGTTTCAACCTCGCCCAACTTAGTGTCCATGTACCTATTACTGTCTTCTTTTCGTTAACCCTTTTTCTATATTTCTCATGTGCATATTGTGGTTGAAGAATTCCTAAACTGAAACACGATGTTTGATTCGGGTAAGTCACTGAAATCATTCTATTCTTTTTTTCTTACACAATTTCTTTAGGCTATGATGATTTATTAAGATCACCATTTTTCTAGGTTTTGACATCTACAAAATTTTCGATTTCTTAGCCCATATGCACACGAAACTATACATTCTTTAGGTATTTGATTCTCATTCCTTGTGGTTAGTGTTGTCGGTGTATGAAGGATCAGAAAAATAGGTATTCGGTTCTATACGTGAAATGCAACATGCAATTAATTTATACCAATGTAGTCAGCGTAAAAACTTATATAGTATTTCTCCTACTCTTTTAACACCGACACCATTAAGTACATTATCAACATTGTCTTAAACAGTTAAACATGTAATTCCGCATGTACATGATCACGGACAAATAAACCCAGATTCTAGATGATTTGAGAAATGCGTTGAGCATTGTTTGAAATACAAGGGGTGCGTATTGTGGGTGGTTTGAGTATATGTATGGTTTCAAGCAGTGATGACATACGTTATTCATTAAACAGTGTTTCATGGTGTACTCAAAGCGACCAGGTAGTTATTTCATATTGTGACATAAATCGTCCCAGTTGCCTGAGCACATCATTTTACGTCTTCGTCTGAGCCTTAGTTCTTAATGTTACATACATGCTCCATGGTTCATCAACATGAGGTTTTAAAACATATTAACCAGTATGTTGAATTAGTTATCATTGACAGCTGTGTGCGATTGGGTTACGGTAAAGAGAACTTTTGATGAGGTGTCATTTTATACATTTTTTAGGGTTATTTAACCCCAAAAATCATGCAAATATGCTCTATAATTACACTAAATCCTTTCTTTTTGTGTAATTCTCATTTGGGAAGCTATGGA
>BQNB010075577.1:0-23027 GCA_026074375.1 Tanacetum coccineum
CTAGAATTTTCATTTCAAGCACTTGAACTCACTAAACTTTGTGATGGTTTTGTAGGTAATGTGTGACCATTTTGTTGCTCAAGATCAAGACCAGGGTTGCTATAAATTTAGCGTAACAAGGCAAACAACCCATTCGTAATTCCTGAGAAAGAATACATATGCATATTTTCGCAAGAGATGGTCCCATCCTTCCAAGACGCTTCAAAAGAGTGCACCAAACTATATCCTTGCTACAAAGAAATGGCAAAACAGGTCAAGGATATAAGCTTGGAAAATTGGCAGCTACTTTGTTAAGCTTAGGGATGTGTTGGTCGCATAGATCAACAATCGGAATGATCTCAACCCACCAACGAAGGCAAGCGTAGAGATATACACATATAGTGAGATTATGATGAATAGAAATGACAATTTATGTTATGAATGTGATTATAACTCCTAAGGGTCATTTGGTTATAAAGTGTAAGTTCTGTGTATTAAAATCCAATTTGAGTTAGGAGTCTGATAAGTCAAAGAGAACTTGGTTTTCTCTTTTGTATTTATAGCCGTCAAAGTATCCAAGTTTGATTCGACATCCTCCCCCCTATCTCGGTAAAAGGAGGTGAGAGGGGAAGGGACTATGTACCTTCAAATTTTGCTTAGTAATAAAGAAAAAGCTTCCAAAAATTTGTCGATTCTTGTTTTGCTCTTGTTCTTCATCTTTGATTATCGTTTGTTGATTCCAACAAGTGGTATCAGAGCTCATCGATCATTGTGGGTATATCAAGATCGTTCTTGATTGAAGGTTTGTTTTGAATTTGTGCTTAGACTGATATCATTGGTATTTGTAGTTTGTTTTTAATCTTTGAATATATTTGTTTGATACTCATTTGAAAATCATGTCTTCTTAAATTACTAATATTGAGAAGTTTTTGGGAAAGAGTAACTTTAGTCTGTGGAGGATTAAGATTCGAGCCTTATTGAAACAACAAGGCATTTGGGTACCTATTGTCGATATAAAACCAACAGATATGACAGATGCTAACTATAAGTTGCAAGAAGAAAAGGCATACTCAACTATATTGCTATGTTTATTGGATGAAGTTCTTTAAGAGGTTGGTGACGAGGAAATGGCAAAAGGAGTATGGAAAAGTTAGAAACGATTTATATGACAAATTCGTTGACTAATAAGTTGTTATTGAAACAACGTTTGTTCTCACTTCAAATGAAAGAAGGTTCATCATTAAAAGAGCATCTTGATGCGTTGAACTCAATCTTGATGGATTTGAAGAATGTTGAAGTAAAGATTGAAGATGAAGATGTGGCTCTTGTTCTTCTTGTATCCTTGCCTCCTTTGTTTGAAAGTTTTGTTAGCTCATTTGTTATCAGTAAAGACAGTATCACTTTGGAAGATGTTAGATCTAGTTTGAATTCAAGAGAGCTTCGTCAACAAGCATCAGGAAGTGGTTATGAGTCCCAGTCCATGGGTTTGTCAACCACAATTCGTGATAGGGGTCGATATCAATTTAAAATAGGTAAAGATAAAGGTGGAGCATCGTCAAGTTCTCGAGGTCCTAATCCTTGAGATATTTGTAACTATTGCAAAGAGACCGGTCATTGGAAGATTGATTGTCCTAAACTAAAGGAAAAAGGTTTGGTAGCGGGTACTGCTAAAAATGACTCATGCTACTCGGGTTCTGAATGTGAGTTGCGTTGAATGGTTAACCGTTTGGTATTTTTCGGTTAACATTGGTTATTCATTTTTGAAGTCAGTGGCGTTTGTTTTGGATTGATTTGTTTTGGATCATTTTCGGATTCAATCATTTGTTTAAATTAGGCTAGTTTCTATAGCGTTTGAAATTTTAAAGTTGATTTGAAACATATGGTATTCCTTAGGAGTTTCAATCACGGTGGAGATTGTTATGAATGTGATTATAACTCCTAAGGATCGTTTGGTATTTAAGTGTAAGTTCTATGTATTAGAATCCAATTTAAGTTAGGAGTCTGATAAGTCAAAGAGAACTTAGTTTCATCTTTTTCATTCATAGCCGTCATAGTATCTAAGTTTGATTTGACTTCCTCCCCCTCATCTTTGTAAAAGGAGTGTTAGTTATTGTGATTACTACTCCTAAGGGTAGTTTGGTAATATTAGTAGTAAGGGCATTTTGGTCATTTTGGTAGTAACTTCAGAATTAGGAAACTAATATGTCTGTATGTCGATATGTTCTTATATATAAAATAGCAGATAGGGATTTTGTACTACAAAATTTTGATATAAATAAAATACTAGCCGTTGTTTGCTCCCAAAACTACTGATGTTCTGATCTTATTCCCATGTTCTGATATAATTGCTGTTTGTTGGTGTTTTTGCTATTGAATATCAATCTCTGATCCTAACAAATTGGTATCAAAAGAGAGTTCAATCAATTTGAAGCAAGCTACAATTGGTTTAGGGTTATTGAATCATTTGAATTGGGTGGATTCATCCCTTTTGGTTGATTTCAAGAATCAATTTCTTGACATCGTTTGAATTTGATTTGTGTTTGGTGGCTTGTTAATTTGATCAAAAAGATACCAGGTTTGTGTTTTTGAGGTTTTCTTTTGTTTAATCATTTGTTGCTTCTGCTTGTTTGTTAGATTGAAGGGGTTTGTGAATTTGGGAGATACTATAAGCAGAATTTGTTTTATGGGAGTTTATTGTTTCAAAACAATCCATTAGTAAACCCCATTAGAAAAACTGTTTGAATGATTATGTCTTCGTAAACGTCATCATCATCTGTTAGTGTTGTTAAGAAGTTTAATGGCAAAAGTAACTTTAGTTTATGGCGAATTAAAGTTTGAGCCTTATTGAAACAACAAGGTAATTGGGCACCTTTAGCCGGTCCTAAACCCGCTAATGTGAACGATGTAAAATTTAACTCACAAGATAAAAAGGGGCATTCTACTATTTTGCTATCTTTATCGGATGAGGTTCTTTACGAGGTTGTTTATAGGACAAAGTCATTGATGAATAAGTTGTTATTAAAGCAACGTTTGTTTTCACTCCGAATGAAAGAAGGGTCGGCATTAAAAGATCATCTTGATGCATTGAACTTAATCTTGATGGATTTGAAGAATGTTGAAGTCAAGATTGATGATGAAGATGCCACTCTTATTCTTTTAGTATTGTTACCTCCCTTGTTTGAGAACTTTGTGAATTCCTTTGTTGTTGGTAAAGACACTATTACATTGGAAGATGTTCGATCCAGTTTGCATTCTCGAGAGCTTCGTCATCAAGCGTCGGGAACTTTGGAATCTCAGCCTGTTGGCTTATCAGATACGGGTCAGGATAGGGGCAGACATCTAACACAAAAAGGTAAAGGAAAAGGCAGATAAAAAGATAGATCAAAGTCGAGACCTCGAGGAACAAATCCTCGAGATACTTGTAATTATTGTATACAGGAAGGCTAGTGGAAAGTTAATTGTCCTAAGCTTAAAGAAAAAGGTCAAGTCGCGGCTGTTGCTAAAGATGACTCGGGTTCGTTCATAACGTGATGCGGTACTTGCAGTAGTTGATTATAAAGGTACACCTATTGTTTGGATCATGGATTCTGCTTGCTTTTTTAATATAAGTCCAAATCGGGATTGGTTTGTGACATATGAGGAGTTTGACGGCGGGCATGTCTTCATGGGTAATGATTCACCATGCAAAGTTGTTGGTATTGGAACAATTCGGATTAATATGCATGATGGAGTGGTTAGAACCCTTACTGATGTTCGCCATGTTCCAGATCTTAAGAAAAATTTAATCTCACTAGGTGTATTGGACTCGAAAGGTTTCAAATACACTAATGAGAATGGTGTACTTCGTGATTCAAAAGGAGCTTTAGTGGTTATGAAAGCAACTAAAGGTAATTCTTCTCTTTACACTTTACAAGGTGAAACAATCACATGTTCCGTTTATGTTTCTTTTACAGAGAAAAATAATTCAGATTTGACGAAGCTATGGCATATGCGTCTTGGTCACATGAGTGAAAAAGGCATGGTTATATTGAGCAAGCGAGGACTACTTGACAACCACAAGATTGCTAGCTTAGAGTTTTGTGAGCATTGTGTCATCGGGAAACAAAAGCGGGTGAGCTTCTCTGAAGTAATTCATCAAATAAAGGCGACTCTCAATTATCTTCATGCCGATTGTTAGGGGTCTTCTCGAGTACCTTTTCTCGGTGGTGCTTGGTATTTTCTCTCCATCATTGACAATTTCTCAAGAATGACGTGGGTGTTTATGATGAAGCACAAGAGTGAGGCGTTTGATAAATTTAAGCATTGGAAGATTTTGATTGAGAACCAAACTGGAAGGAAGATCAAGCGTCTTCGTACTGATAATGGTTTTGAATTTTGTTTGAGAGAGTTTAATGACTTTTGCAGAGATGAAGGAATTGTAAGGCATTATACGGTTCGTTACACTCCTCAACAAAATGGGGCAGCTGAATGAATGAACAAAACTCTATTAGAGAGAACTCGTTGCTTACTGTTGAATGCCGGATTAGATAGAAGTTTTTGGGCTGAAGCACTCAATACGGCTTGCTATCTAATCAATTGGTCTCCTGCCACCGCTATTGATTGTAAGACTCCGATTGAAGTTTGGTCTATGAAGCCCGCAGATTATTTGAAGCTTTGTGTTTTTGGATGCCCCGCGTATTACCATGTTAGTGAAGGAAAGCTGGACCCGAGAGGCGAGAAAGGCATTTTTATAGGATACGGTGATGGGGTTAAAGGCTATCAAATTTGGTCACCAATGGAATGAAGAGTCATTCTTAGCTGAGATGTGACATTTGATGAGGATTACTTGTTCCGCGTGAAACAAGATCCTACTAAATCGAAGCTTAAGATAGTGTTTCTGGAAAGGTGGAGGATGTTCCTAAATAGGTGGAGCACGTTGTTCCCAGAGATATGGACCACGATGAAACTTCACCAGATGATCATACAAATTTGCCACATTTGAAACATGAGCAAGATATGTCTATACCCCATGATAGACCTCGTAGAAATGTAAAAGCTCCTACTTGATTTTGTGATTATGTCACATACGCATTGCAAGTAATGGAAGAGGTGGAGTCCCTTGAACTGGCTACTTATCGAGAGGCTATTACTTCAAAAGACTTTGATATGTAGATTGCGGCTATGGGTGGAGAGATTGAATATCTTCATAAGAACAAGACATGGGAATTGGTCCAACTACCCGAAAGAAGAAAAGTTGTTGGTTGTAAGTGGGTTTTCAAGATGAAAACCGGCTTACCGGGCTCGGACATAGTTAGATTCAAGGAACATTTGGTCGCGAAGGGATATAGCCGAAAAGAAATAATTGACTACACTGAGATTTTCTCACTAGTGGTACGTCATACATCTATTCGTGTGTTACTATCCTTAGTAGTAATTAGATGTAAAGACTCCATTTCTTCACGGTGACCTTGAGGAAGAAATTTATATGAGCCAACCCGAAGGCTTTGTTGTTCAAGGCAAAGAAGACTACGTTTTAAGTTTCAGAAAACTTTCTATGGTTTGAAGCAGTCGCCGAGACAGTGGTACAAGAGATTTGACAACTTTATGGTAAAGCATGGTTTTAGTGGAAGTGCTTATGATTTTTGTGTCTATTATAAAAAGGCGATGTCAGAGTCACTTATCTACTTACTCTTGTACGTTGATGATATGCTTGTAGCAGCTAAAGATATGGAGGAGGTTAAGAAGTTGAAGATCCTTCTCAACACAGAATTTGATATGAAAGATTTAGGAGCAGCTCGAAAGATTTTGGGTATGGAAATAATTCTAGATCGACAACATGGTAAGCTTTTCTTATCACAAAAAATTTATATCGAGAATATTATTTCTCGTTTAGGCATGAGTTGGCAAAATTGGTAAATACTCCTTCCTCAGCCAATTTTCATTTATCCACTACTTGTGCACCTCAAACTGAAGCAGAGATATAGTATATATCCTGAATACCCTATGTTAGTGTTGTTGGAAGTTTGATGTATGTTATGGTTTGCACGAGGCCGGATATAGCTCACGTGATGAGTGTTGTGTCATGATATATGGCTCATCCCGAAAAAGAGCATTGGAATGTGGTGAAACGCATTTTTTTGTTATTTGAAGGGGACATCTGATGTTGGCCTCATTTACGGTGGTGATCGTGAATATTTGGTTGCTGGATACTCAGATTCGGATTATGCAGCGGATCTTGATGCTAGAAGATCCTTGACTGGTTATGTTTTCACTGTTGGGAATTCGGTTGTAAGTTGGAAAGCTACATTACAACCATCGGTTGCTTTATCTACTACAAAAGCCGAGTACATGGCTTTAACAGAAGCAACGAAGGAAGGAATTTGGTTGAAAGGTTTGATTGAAGATCTTGGTTTCCCTCAAGATCAAGCGATTGTGTTTTACGATAGCATGAGAGCTATTTGTTTGGCTAAAGACCAAGTATACCATGACCGGACCAAACACATAGATGTTCGTTATCACTTTATTCATACTGAAAGAAGAATCAAAGTGAAGAAGATTGGCACCGAAGACAATCCTGCAGATGTGTTTACCAAACCGGTTCCTTTGAGCAAGTTTTGTCACTGTTTGGATTTGCTTAATATTGATAATTAGAAGTATGGTGTCACTTAGGAGTTGTAGTCAAGGTGGAGATTGTTATTTATTGTGACCACTACTCCTAAGGGTAGTTTGGTAATATTAGTAGTAAGGGCATTTTGGTAGTAACTTCAGAATAGGAAACTGATATGTCGGTATGTCGGTCTGTTCTTATATATAAAATAGCAGATAGGGATTTTGTACTACACACTTCTGATATAAATAAAATACCAGCCTTTGTTTGCTCCCAAAACTACACTAATGTTCTGATCTTATTCCCATATTCTTGATTTAATTGTTGTTTGTTGGTGTTTTTGCTACTGAATATCAATCTCTGATCCTAACAAGGAGGTGGGGGGGAAGGGACTATGTACCTTTAAATTTTGTTTAGTAATAAAGAAAAAGATTCCGCAAATTTTTTGATTCTTGTTTTGCTCTTGTTCTTCATCTTTGATTATCGTTTGTTGATTCCAACAGTTTATGTTTGTTTTTTTTCCTTTCCGTGACAAACCATTGATCAAACCTGACCAAGTTGTAATGACCAATGTGTTTGTAGCATTATTAAGTTTTTGAGTTGTAAATATAGATACATGGGGTTTCAATCAGCAAGAATGATAAAACAAAATTGAAATTCAACTACGCTTAATGATTCTTGAAAACTAAAAAACTTCACGGTTTCTGAACCCTGCTATAGTAGATACTCATAAACAAGTAAGCAACTACATCAAGCTCCCGATTATACCCTTTTTCTAAGGAATGAGACTCTCCCCTTGAGTCTTTTTAAGACTTGCTTCGGGCTCTTCGGCTTCTTGATCATCATTGTTAAGATGCCCATGACCACAAATGTACTTCTGAAACTGTTTGTCAGAATGAAGGAAATCTGATTAAAGGCGGGGTAGCAATCCTTGATAGCTTTCATGTCAGCTAATAAGGATCCTCCCATGTTACATTTCTTTCCACAACAGAGCACTCTTGTGGGTCAAACCCAGGAAGATATCTCATACTAGTATTCTATAAAACTATATGGGTGAAGTATAAAGATACGCAACATATTTTTCCAAAAAGAACGTAATACGTAACATAGTATATATATTACTAGAATCGCTAAGATACTTTCAAATTTTGGTCGATATACGTAATATGACCGAGTATTGACCGATATTTGACCTGTTTGACCGGTTACCATTTACAAAAGTTATAGAAATGGTCCATGTGATTTGCGTTGGACTTTCACCGTTAGTCCTTTGACATTTTTTCACTTAAATTTTTTTTACCTTTTTTTCACTTTTTTTCAACTTTTTTTTTCAATTTTTACTTTTTTTTATTTTCATTTTTCATTTACACATATTACATTTTTTATTAAACTTTTTTTACATATAATAAATATAAACATTGTCTTAAAGTATAAGTAGAATAACTTATTATACTTATACTTTAACGCAACGTTTAAAAATATGTCACGTGAGGGGTGTTTAATAGTCAAAATTTGAGTCACATGAGGGTGTTAGTTGTGAAAAAGTTTAACGCAATATTTAGAAATTTTTCCTTAAAAAAGTGTAATAAGTGTAAAAAAAATTAGTGTATAAAAAGTGTAAAAAAAGTGTAATAACGCAACATTAAGGCAACGTTTATACTTGTTATATGTAAAAAAAAGTGTAATAAAAAAAATGTAATAAGTGTAAATGAATAATGAAAATGAAAAGAAATTGAAAAAAAAATTAATTGAAAAAAAGTCAAAATGACTAATGGTGAAAGTCCAACGCAAATCAAAGGGACCATCTGTAACTTTTGTAAATGATAACCGGACAAGCAGGTCAAATACCCAGTCATATTACGTATATCGACCAAAATTTAAAAGTATCTTAGCGATTCTAGTAATATATTTAGTATGTTACGTATTTCGTTCTTTTTGAAAAGTATGTTACGTATCTTTAGACTTCACCCAAACTATATATATATATATATATATAGTGTGAGGTTCTTTTCAGAACCAAATAAAAAGCGAGAACCGCGAGAACCAATCTCAACCATTAAATAATTGATCAATGGTTAAAATAGTTTGTGGCATTTCTGTAAATTAAGTAATTATTAAGGAATGTTTCATAAATAAACAAGGGGTAAAAAGGAGATTTAATACTAACCTCTTAAAGAAACTGTCACAATATTTTGAGATTTGAATGAATCATTTTTAAATAATTAAACCTCTTTTCATTTTACTCGCAGCATATCTTATCATGACAAGACCTACTTGCCATCATTTCTTTCGCATCCTATGGTTTCCAAAGGAATATGTTCGCTTTGATAATTCTTTAGACAAAGGTAATCGTGATTGATTAATTTGAAGTTTATTAAATTGGATTCTCAAAATGCTTTAGTTTTTGCATCATAATAAAGATTTGGTACTAGCAGATCAAGATATGTACTTTTTTTGTTTTTGAATTTGTTTGTTAATCTTTATCTTCACACGTTCATTTTTTAATTGTTTGTGACTCGTTTCTTAAATTAATTTTTTCGATAGTTGACAAAAATCATTTTTGATTTAGTTATCAAAAACGTTTTTGATTTCTGAATTAGATTTCGATTTCGTATATTAGTTCACTTTTAATAGTTTCGATTGAACCCGTTTTGAAGGACTAAATTTATGACTATATTTGTTTACAAAAAGTTTACATTGATTTATATCGATTGTAACACACATCGTGAGGTGTCATATTTATGTTATTTATATCGATTGTAACACACATTATGGGTCGTGTACTATTTAGATATTTTTTGATATATTATAAGCAAGATGATGATGTCGTGTGTATAATTTAATTTGGTCTATTGTTGGGTTAGGATGTTCTTGCACCTTTGTTATATAAAAACTGTAGTTCTTGAAATGATAGATGTTAACTATATTCTAAATTGTATTAAGGAACGTCGGCTTAAGAAAGCTTGTATAATTAAAAACTATAGCGAGGCACTACACAAAACACAGGTAGATGAAAAGTCCAAAATACACGTGCCCACCTAAAAATTACATGTGCACACCTAAAGATAAAGATAAGACATATTTAATGTTACTGAAGCAATTGCTACTATTTAATCTTGATCATGTTGATTTTTGTCTTTGTTTAAAATATATTGATTGAAAAATCTTAAAGCAAAGGTGTATATGTGTTTTTATTAAATGGTATATATATAGTTATGATATTTAAGTAAATGGTGCATATGTGTTTTGCTTGATTCTGCATATATGTGACTAGCAATATGAAGAGTGCACATGTGTTTTGTACAAACTATCCAGCGGGAAGATAGTTATGATAAAAAAAAAGTAAAGACACAAGTACACGTAGTAGATACAAGTGCACATAAACTAACTTGAGTGCTTATATACAAAGGCATATGGATGAACTCAAATGCATATATACATAGCAAGAAATCGAGAATCTCTAATGAGAGAAAATACATATGCATATACGACAACACCATTGTAGTTTTGTTAAATATTAGTAGACACGTGTAAACTTTCATTTATTAGTTACTTTTAGAATATATTTCTATTTGAATTGTATAGCACATTATTTTAGATTTTGTGTATTATGTTTTTGTTTGATATGTATAAAGTAAATGTAAAATATTTATGTTTGCCATTTCATGCACTTGTGTAAATATTTGTGACCAAAACACATTTTAGGTTTAAGCAATTGAACACTAAAAACATATATTATCTGAAGAAAAAAAAACGCATATGCACCTTATCTTTTCAAACTAAACATGCTGAAAAAAATATTTTCAAAAACAATTCTTAATTTTAAGAACTAAAAAACATTTTTTTATTAAAAATATTCAAAAAAATGTATTTTTACCTATATACCCTTTTGAATTAAATTAAAAAGATATATATGAAAAAAAAAATGATTGGTTGATGGTGGTTCTCGCAGTTCTGTACATTCATTTGGTTCTGAAAAGAACCTCACCCTATATATATATATATATATATATATATATAACTTGGCCTACTTTGCTTGTTATTGTGAGGTCATGATCAGGACTAAGGCACCGAACTTTGGACCTACGCCGTTCATAATATGAGGTCGGATGCCCAACTTGGCATGTGACTAAATTATTAACAGCCTATTGTTTCATTACAGATTACTTTTAGACATGGTGGTATTTCAAAGACTGCACTTAATGCCTAGCCATACCTAAAGGATATGATCTATTCGGGGCGTCTTACGTCTACAGAGTTTATTTTTATGTTCCTGGCGGTATGCTAGTCCCAAGGGTATGAGAAGTTTAATTCTAGCAGTTAAATGTAATGAAAAATGGAATGCAACCATCAATAATCTAATGTAGCATATTACCAGTGTTGTTACTTGAAATATCGTTGCTTTTTATATTTTTTGGGTTGCATACGCTGCAAAATGTATGACTATTAAGCTGGTCAACATAAACAGCATCAAATAGAATGAATTCGATACAGTGAATTTTTACATACATAGTAAAACTAAGTAAGATTAACTATTTGGAACAATACTCATCCATCATCACAATAACACACGTGCGAGGTCATTTTATACCATAATATAGATGGTTGTGGTTTAGATCTATGAGTTTGGTGATGCAAACGATATGATCACTAGTGATCAAACAAATTTTATTCTATGTTGGAGCAGATCTATGAGTTAAGATGGGTTCTATTTGTGTCGGTTAATTGATTATAATAAAACAACATCACTCATATCATTTTGTCATGAAGTTGTATAAGTTGTTACCTAATCCTAGTGTATAACTGTATATATATACTAGGTACAGTTGGTTATTACATAGATAGGAAGTTGCATTAGTGCTGGAGTTTGTATAGTTTTTAGTGTATTAGCTACTCTATAGTTATATCACATATAAGTGAGATGCCTGCTTTTTTTCTCTTTGTGCAAAGGTACATATAAAGATGTACTGTCGTATCTTTTGAAAAAAAGTAGAGTACCAATTCATCCATGAGTTAATGGTTTTTCATTTCATTTGAATCATTATCTAAAAAAAATCGATTACCCAACTATTCATTCAGTCGGATAGGGTTTGGATCAACACATGTTTAGGTCAAAATTACCAAAAAATTTATACGGGTCACAATACATTTTTTTAACGGAGATTTGATTAAAGACTAGCAAGATGCTAGAGATGCAAATTACAAATGGGTGGATAGAGTGTTACATGGATTACTAAACCACTCCATCCAACTTATAGAAACTTTCCTATTCTTACTCGAAAACCAAGTGAATGACGAAAGCTTGATGTCATTTAAGAGCAGCTCCTTTCTCGGACACTTGGACGAGAATATTGCATTGTTCCTGAACTTCCAGAGGTGCCACAAAGTGGTGTTAACAACAACATCAAAAGCCTTTTTGAGTTTAGGCAGAATTAGGACTCGATCAGCCAATATGGCCGCATCATCTAAACATGTAACAAGGACACCTGAAACCTTCCACCAAGCCAAAAATTCTTTCCAAATGTCTTTAGCAATTGTACACGAGGCGAATAAGTGGTCCTCAGTTTCAATATCATCGTCACAAAGGGGACATCGAACAGAGTCAAGATCGATCCCTCTCTTATCGAGATTAACCCGTGTAGGGACCCTTTTATTCATGATGCGCCACACGAGAATATTCACCTTCGCAGGGAGGAATTTATTCCATCTGATGGGTTGAGAGGTTGAGGGATTTGACATGTGGTTAATATGGTTCCGCATGCTCTTTACAGTGAAGTTTCTGGAAGGGTCTTCAATGAATTTCCAAGTATCAAGGGCATCAGTAAGGTGTAGCTTAAAAAGAAGGGTTGTTAGTCCAGTCAATTCATCTTGATCAGCCTGTGATCAAGTTGGTCTTAGCCAAGCCCAATTAAAAGTAAGGCCAAACAGAAGTGTTGTGGGCTATTGGTTTGGGTCAAGGACCGAAGATAGGTCGTGTACAACAGGCGAGTGAGAGATGGAGCCAGTGAGATGTGAGTTATGTGAGGAAGTAGGACATCTATCACAAATCGAACAACTCTTGTTTGTTTCAAGATGGTATAATCGTGGAAATGAGTCTTGAAGAGTTGCTCCACCAATCCAATTATCATGCCAAAAAGAAGTAATTCGATTCCAAAGTTGCTGAGATCATTTTTTAAGTTGCAAATACGAGACCATGGACCCGAGGATAGGGAACGAGAAGAGGAGTGATACATAGCTGTTGACGGACCATGAATAGAACAAATCACCTTGCGCCATAGAGCATTTTCTTCGGTGCAGAATCTCCACCAGCATTTCGACAACATGGATTGGTTGCTTGCCAATAGACTACCAATTCCAAGACCTCCTTTATGATGAGGGGAGATAACCTTATCCAAAGCTATCCAAGAGATTTTATTTTCATCCGAATTTCCACCCCAAAAGAACTTCCTACGGATACTTTCAAGCTTCTTGATTATCTTTTTTGAGGCTTTAAAATTTGAAAAGTAGTATACTCCCAAACTACCAACAACAGACTTAACAAGGGTTAAGCGACCTCCAAATGAAAGTGTTTTAGATTTCCAATTCGATAATCTCTTTTGAAATCTATTGATGACAGGAGTCCAATTTACACATCTAGACATATTTGCGCCAATAGGAAGACCCAAGTAAGTGCAAGGGAATTGAGAAGCAAGACATCAATTGAGGCGGCAAAGGAGTTAAGTTCCAGGTTAGAGACACCAATTCCATATAACTTTCTCTTATTAAAGTTCACTTTGAGACCGGATGCAAGGCGAAAGCAAGTAAGAATCCTAGATAGATTCTTAGCATTGGTAAGGGACCGTTCTCCCAAGATGAGGCCATCATCCGCAAATTGAAGATGAGAGATGTGAAGCTTGTCTTTTCCTACTTTTATGCCATGGAAGATGTTGTGATCAGTAGCTTCTAAAATAGCCACATTAAGTGCTTCAGCTGCTAATATAAATATGAATGGAGAGAGCGGGTCTCCTTGGCGTAATCCTCGTTCAAGTTTGAATTCCTTGGTAGGAGACCCATTAATAAGAACCGAAGCAAATGCTGAATTAAGGCATGAATAAACCCATTTACTCCATTTGTCGCTAAATCCGATTTGCTTCATAATTGAGAATAAGGACCATGACAATGAGTCAAAAGCCTTCTCGAAGTCCACTTTAAGGAACATAAATTTCTTTTTTTGCTTTTTTGCCCATGAGATTATTTCATCAACCATGAGCGGGCCATCAATTATTTGCCTTCTTTTAATAAAAGCCATTTGAACCTCACCAACTACCGAAGAGATGACTTTAGAGAGACGATTGGCAAGGACCTTGGCAACGATTTTGTATTGACACCCGATAAGGCTAATAGGTCTAAATTCGCCAATGACAAGAGGGTCCTCCAACTTAGGAACAAGAGTAATAAATGAGGAGTTGCATCCTCTAGGAATGTAAAAGGACGTTTCGAAGTCCTTCACATACAAGATGATATCATTTTCAAAAAAGGTCCCAATGTTTTTTAATAAATTTGAAAGTAAAGCCATCGGGACCCGGTGCTTTGTCACTTCCATAACCCCAAACCGTGTCTTTTATTTCTACCAAAAGAAAAAGGGCTTTCAAGAAAATGTACCTCATCGAAAGAGATTCGTATAAAGAGATTGCTATTAAAAAGTAGCCTTGAGTAGCTAACTTCTTTGTATCTAGTACTAAAGAAGTGAAACACATGGTTTTTAATTGACATTGCATCTAACACCCACTATCCTTGTATGTTAAGACCATTAATACGGGATCTATTCCTTCTATTGTTTATGATACCATGGAAGAAACTTGTGTTCTCATCACCTTCCAAGGCCCACCGAGTTTTTGCTTTTTGTTTTAAGTCTTTAACCTTGCCATACTCAATGTCCGCGAGAGACTTAACAAGGGTTATTCAAGACTCGACTTCAACACCGGAGAGAAATGAAGTTTCTGCCTTCATGCCAAGTTCATCGATCTTGTTACGAAGATTCATAGAGACCAAGTTTTCTTTTTCAGCAACATTTTTCAGCCACTGCTTCAAAGTTGCTTTAAGTTGTTGTAGTTTGGACTTGAAGACATTAGCGGGATTAGAAAAGACGAGGTTCTTGGTGGTCCAACACTCGACAACAGTAGGTGTGAAGTCTTTATGGAGCAACCAGCTATTGTATAGATTAAATGGTGATTATTGGGTCAAACCGACCCCCATATAATCACAATCGGAATAATAGGACCCACAGAAAGAACATAACCGCCATTTGGCAGTTACAACTGAAAGAGACATATCGGTTCTTTGAACCGACACAACCATTCATTCGCACCTTTTCATTCTATATATATAGATAGGATTATTGTATAAACAAGATGATGACTTTTCTTGATTGATTAATAAGAAAACTTATAGACTTTGGTATATTTGATTTTTGCACTATCAGAAATTTCGATCCAACATTTGGCATCAGAGTTTTTGGTTGATCATGCCAAAATCATCATATACCATTTTTGTGTTCATCCCGAATCAAGAACAAAACGCAGGGGGCGTGATTATCACAGGGCAAATCCGGCGACGCCACCAAAGTAATTTAATCACTGGCAACGAAGGGTTTCACCCTCAAGAAAGATTATTTGGATTCTGGAAATCCCAAATTTTTTTTCTTTTCTGATTCGAAACAAGAAAGAACAACCACAGACTCTTGATTGAGGCAAAGTCATCAAACAGGGATACACCAAAAACCAAATCAACAAAAGGAACAAACACACCTTTTGTAGATCCAATCCATAAATTCCCAAATAGAATCGAACACCGATTCTGCCATCAAGAGAAAACCCCATATTAGGTGGAGGTTTAACAGATCCCAAAATTAAAACGAAACCCTAATCGTGATTTCGTAAAAATCAGGGAAATATCATGGTTGAAGAACACAAAGGAGAGGAGGCGAAGATTTGACGCCATCATCACCGGAGGATTAACACCACCGGAGACGAAAAAGAAGGAACCGCAGCCGCCACAAGTTCGAACACACAGAGAAGGGTCGAACAAAAGGAGAAAAAAAGGCGCAGCAATAAAACAGTCGGTTCAGAGGAGTGGGATTATAAAGGGTTAACACTACTAACCCTATCAGGTTTTGAATCTTACAAAACATACCCCTCTTTTATTTTCACATAGCATCTATTTCAAATAGAGTTGATATAGAACACTTTAGGACATTTGCTATATTTTTCCCCTTTGAATAAAAGGATTAGTCATTTCTGCCTAAAAAAATAGGATATAGATAGTAGACAATAAAGGATTAAGAGTGCCACTATTTTTTTAAGAAAATAATTTGTAATGAGTAATTAACCTTTATATTGTTTTCTAGAAAATAAGAAACTCAAAATAAGGCATTAAGGCAAGAATAAGAGTACTTCACAGAAAAAGGAAGATCCTGACCTTTGTGTTAGGGATTTATATTCTTTGGAGATTTTATATTGCGATTTCCTAGGATATGACGAAGGATAAAGACAGTGGAGACACGTCTAAGAAAGAAAAACTTAGCACCTCTGAAACACATCAATTTCAATGTCCATTATAAACCCTCGACTTCTCACTATGGGCAAATTCGAAATGCAAATATATCCTTGATGCAAAAGTTTATGGGAAATGATAGAAAACCAATGACAAGACCGGTAGAAGATAATAGAATAAGACAATACTGCCATTGCTTTTCATCTACCATGCCTTGCCCGGAAGACACACTACTTCAAATTACCAAACATAAAACCGCGAAAGAAATATGGACTGCTTTAAAAACCAAACACGTAGGAGAAGAAAGAGTCCAACAAGCGAGATTACAAACACTCAAATCTGAATTTGAGTTATTACATATGAAGGAAGACGAACAATAGACACCTTCAACGCAAAAACTAACCCACCTCGCAAATAAAGCCATGGTTTAGGCACACATTGATGATTTGCTCCACCTTTGTACGCAAAAACTATTAAATGCCGTACCCGATAGGGATTTTGCAAAATAGCTTGCATCAATAGATCATTATTCAGTCTTGGGTGAAATGTCCTTAGAAGAAGCGAATTGGTAGAATTTAAGCCATATGAGGAAAGGATTAAATTTAAGAAAGGGAAGCAAGTGGGGGGAATGAACGATCAAGAGAAACTAATGTTCACACGACATGATAACAGAGGAAAGAATTTTAGGGGACGTGGTCGTGGAAAATATAAATTTTCTAACAATAATAACCACGAGAAATTTAGAGAGGAAAAGAAAAATGGAGATACCTCTTCTAAGAGAGATGATAAAAACAACTTCAGGAAATCTAGAGCAGATCATAACAAACTGACATGCTATCAATGCAATAAGATAGGGCATATTGCGATAATTGTCATCAGAAGACAAACACGCACGAGAGATCAAATTTAGTAGAAGAAGAACTAGAACCATCCTATTTTGGTGATACTAGATACTGAGAGAGAAGTTGTAGATCAAAAAGTAGCGCTACACGAAGAAGATGTAGGATATAAAGAGACAACTAAGGATAGTCAATGGTACTTGGATAATGGAGCAAGTAACCACATGATGGGGATGAGAGATCATTTTGAGAATCTAGATGAGAAGGTTAGTGGGAGAGTCAAATTTGGAGATGGCTCATACATTGAAATTCAATATGAAAAGGTTCAATTGTTAATAGAATGCCGATGATGGGAGCAAAGAATTATCTCACACGTCTATTCCTACCCAACCTAAAAAGCAACACTTTTAAGCCTTGGAACAATTCACAGAAATTGGCTGCAATGTAGAATTGGGGAAACGAATTACGTCTTTATGACGTAAAAATCAGATATTTATATGAGTCCATGACAAAAAATCAGACCTTATAAGGCTATTTTAAAAAATAGGGACGCCTGTCTGGTTATAGCTAAAATCTGAGCTACACTAATGGTTTATGGCACGAAAGATTAGGACACCTCAACTTTGTGTCACTAAAAACTATGAACAAAAAGGACTTAGTCCATGGAGTCCTGCATCAAAACATAACAACAAAATTGTGTTGTGTGTTTAGAAAACATCGGAAAAAAACAAAGCGAGCGCCATTCCCAAAGAAAGCAAAAGGGTAGATCTACACATCTCCACTAGATCTAATTTATGGTGTCTTGTGCGGACAATTACACCACCTACACCTTCTGGGTACGAGTACATATTTCTTCATTTGTCGATCGACTATTCAAGATTATATAAGGGTATATTTCTTAAATCACAAAAGATTCAAGCTTTTGATACTTTTTAAGGAATTCAAGGAAAACGATACGAAAATGAGTTAAGGCTTACATTAAAGAATGTCACGGAAGGATCGTGAGGAGAATTCAATTCGAGCGAATTCACACAATATTGCAAGGAAAATGGCATAGCACGACAACTTACCGCCCCTTACTCACCACAGCAAAATGGAGTAGTAGAAAGAAGAAATAGGACCATCATGTCAACAACGAGATGCATGATGAAGGCAACTGAAATGCCACAAGACTTAAGGGACTGTGTGATGAAGCTGTTAGGACACTCCATTTACATTCTTAAACAGCGTTCCACAAAAGCCCTAGAAAGACAATCACTTCTACGAAGCTATTAAAGAAACAAGGCAACACCTGAAAGACTAAGAGTCTCGCAGCATAAGCATACGCAAAGGTACCATCGCAAACATCTAACATAGTTAGAGATCAGACATAAAAATGGTTATACCTAGGAAACCTGCATGGATCTAAAGCCTATCGATTGGTTTGATCCAACTACAACAAAGGACATGTGTTAGTAGAGATTGTGAGTTTAATGAAAATGAGAAATGGATTGAGTAAATATTTTAGGGAGAACACAAACAACAAACCAGAATGATGGATTTCTGAATAGGAAGTCTTGAAGAAACTAAACATCCATCCACCAACCTAGAAAATCACCCAAATGAAGAAGACGATGATTTTCCCTACGATGATGATGGATATGACTCACCATTAGCAGAATCACCAGCCGAGACACTTCACATACCACCTACAAGGTCACCTCAAATCAATTCCCAAAGATCACCCAATTAAAGTGAAGAAGTCATAGCCACAACTACAGAAACACAATTCAACTTTTGTCATACTCCAATAAGAGGTTATAGAACCTGAATGATATATATGAAATTACCAAGGAATTATTTCTGGATGTGGATGACCAAGAATTATAAGGAAAGCATCAAATGAACAAAAAATGGATAGAAGCAATGGAGGAGAATTAGATTCCATCAATAAGGAACACACTTGGAGATTAACATCCTTACCACCTGGTCACAAAGCAATTGGTTTGAAATGGGTATTCAAGACCAAGAAAGATGCAGACGGGAAGATAATCAAGCATAAAGCTAGATTAGTAGCAAAAGGCTACATACAAGAGCATGGCATAGACTTTGAAGAAGTATTCGCACCAGTAGCAAGAATGGAAACCATCAGGTTACTACTCGCCATAGCAGCTAACAACAAATGGCAAGTACATCACCTTGACGTAAAATCGGCATTCTTACATGGAGACTTACAAGAAGAAGTATACGTCACACAACCTGAAGGATTTATCAAAAGAAAAGATAATGGAAAAGTCTACAGACTTATAAAAGCATTATATGGATTAAGACAAGCACCGCGAGCTTGGAACATCAAACTAGATAACACCTTGAAATCACTAGACTTCAAGAAATGCGCACTGGAGCAAGCCATCTACACAAGAACAGAAAGAGATTTGATCCTTTTAGTAGGAGTCTATGTGGATGATTTAATCATCACTGGCACACCTAAGAGAGAGATAGACAAATTTAAGGATCAAATGAAAGAGATTTTTGAGATGAGCGATTTGGGATTGCTAGCCTATTACCTTGGCATTGAAGTCACACAATCTGGAGGTGACATATCTATAAAGCAATCTGCCTACGCAAGGAAGATATTAAAGGAAGCTGGAATGCTAGAAAGCAACGAGACAATCATACCAATGGATCCAGGAACAAGACTAATGAAGACCGCTGAAGGAACCATGGTTAACTCGACTGAATACAGAAGCTTAATTGGATGTTTAAGATATCTGCTTCACACAAGACCCGACTTAAGTTATTCTGTAGGATTACTTAGTCGTTTTATGCAAGAACCAAAGGAACAGCATATGAAGGCCATAAAGAAAGTACTACGCTATGTGAAAGGAACAAAGGATTATGGAATCACCTACAAGCATAACGGAGGTAACAAGATATATGGATACAGCGACAGCAGCTACGGAGTCAACACTCAAGAAGGAAAAGGAACTACCGGCATAATATTCTACTATGGAGAATCACCAATTAGCTGGAGCACTCAGAAACAAGCCACTGTAGCATTATCATCTTGCGAATCAGAATTCATCGCAGCAACAGCAGCAGCGACGCAAGCATTATGGTTAAAGAGACTACTCAGCAGACTTACACATTCGGACGAAGAGAAGATTACTATATTGGTTGACAATAAATCAGCCATAGCATTAATGAAGAATCCAGTCTTTCACGGAAGAAGCAAGCACATTGATACGAAATACCACTTCATCAGAGAATGCGTTGAAAGAGACGACATCCAGGTAGAATTCGTAAGCGGAGATTATCAGAAAGCTGACATACTCACAAAGGCACTTCCGAAGATCAGATTTCTAACAATGAGACAGCTCATCGGACTTAAAGAACTACAAGGCACCGTTTGTGATTAGGAGGGAGAATATTGGGTCAAACCGGGTCAAACCGACCCCCATATAATCACAATCGGAATAATAGGACCCACAGAAAGAACATAACCGCCATTTGGCAGTTACAACTGAAAGAGACATATCGGTTCTTTGAACCGACACAACCATTCATTCGCACCTTTTCATTCTATATATATAGATAGGATTATTGTATAAACAAGATGATGACTTTTCTTGATTGATTAATAAGAAAACTTATAGACTTTGGTATATTTGATTTTTGCACTATCAGAAATTTTGATCCAACATTGATTAGTCTACTGTTGCATTCGAGAGTAGGAGGGGTGTATGATCTGGAAATTCACGTGGTAAGGCAATAGTGTGAGAGTCCGACAATATATCCACAACATGATGTGAAACATACAATAACTGTCACATTTGCTGAATAAAGTGAAGTAGAAGATATGGTGTATGTACTATTAAAATACACTAAATCAATTGTTGACCCGTTTGACAAAAATGACCCTACGTCGACCGAAACAAGGTTTCTTGACTTAGCTATATGGTCAGATGGATTAATATAACAATGCATTAAAATTGAGCTTATGATTCACCAAATTAATAATTACATACTAAGGATATGCACCAACAGTTAGTTTGTGATTTAAATGTGTTAATCGGGACAAAACTAGATGAAAAAAATCATTGTCTATTGCTACATATATACATACTAAGGAGTGGCTCTTTTTACAAGTTCACCTATTGTAACATCTAGTCTCTAAAATACCACCACTATCTAGCCAAAATCTTTGAAGGATGACTATTTCGCATCCTGAAACTTTTAAACGTGTGTGGATGTGACCATGGTTTCTCCTCTTGTGGGGTTAAGTAGATGCCTCATGCAAAGTGACAAAACACGAGAAAGCATGCATTGAAAATCAACATGTGTTTATTCCTTTTACGTTTGATACATATGGTTTCCTTGCACTCGAGGTGGTGGAGCTACTCAATAGAATGGAACGGGTTATGAACAATAATGTTATGACGCCTAGATCAACAAATGTAGTTTTCCATAGGATTAGCTCAGCAATCCAAAAGGGCTAGCGGCGCAGCTTGTTGCTTGTTTGTCTTCCACCACTATGTAAATAATAAGTTATTATAATAACAACTGGTTTAGTTTTAAAAAATTGGGTAGTGAAATGGATAAAAGCTTCTTCGAGACAAGGAATGTAAGTCCTCCCATTGGATGGTTAAACCCAAATTGTTCCTCGGATCTGCGTAACAAATCTTGAAACAAGGGTTGGTCCAAGTAAGATAAAGGAACCACAAACCGTTCCCCTTGAACTTCTCCCACGTACACAGCCAAATATCCTTTTGGAATGTCTCGTTGTTGCTTCCCGTTCAGTTTTATTAGTTGTTTTGCATTAGAGAGTAATGACTGCAAAGGAAAAACAACCATTATTTTTTAGAGGAAAGGAAGATTACTCTTGAGAAAATGAAGTGATACAAGGAGTTTGTAGGATTAAAAGGTGTAGATTGAAGAAGGTCTCAAGTATAAGACATATATTTATAGTGTCTATACTTGCAGCTAGCCACCCAAATTGAAATGAAAATTAGGTGTATGGTTTCTATAATGGCCTACCTAATGTTATACTTCACATGGCTTTGTTCAGTTCGGTAGACATGCATAATATTTATTGTTATCTATATATGAATATATCCAATCAATATATGATAACTAGGCCGACCTACTTATTGGTGTAAGGTCGTGTGCATGTATAAGGCACGACACTTCTGTCACACCCCCAAAATATCAGAGTATAATGGCAACCGAGGGCGTGTGACTTCATGATTATCATACTTCCAAGCAATACATAACGACCTCTATATGAGACGTTTTAAGAAAATTGATCACTTGCATTAGAAAGTAATAAGGTGTTTAAACATTCTACGAAAGCATAAAAATAGACAATACGGCATTGTTTTTAAATAGTACAAATGATCTTTAGATAATTGGAATTGACTGCAATACATGAGTCTTCATATAGCATCTTCATTCTTAATACCTCAGAAAACATTGCTAAAGTGTCAACATAAAGTTGGTGAGTTCATAGTTTTGTTTAAGCAGAAAAATGTAGTGTTTGTGAATCACAAGATTTCATCCACATATGACAATATAACAGATACAAAGTCATATAAATTGCATTACTATTGTCTAAGCTCATGACACCAAAGCATTAACATATACCAACAATGAATGAATGCCCTTGCAGGTGTCTAACCCGGGACACCCATAGTCTGACTCAAATGAAAGTGTGTTTGCTTGACTAATGTCAGTCTAAGACAAACAGGGATGTCACTCCCGATAGATTTATCCATAACATTCGCGCTTACAAGAATTAACGGTTCATGATAAATCGGGTAGATAGCAACTTGGGTTAATTCGGGACTTAGACCAATTAGTAATGAGTAATTGTACTTGTATTCACACGTTTGAAAAAAGCAATGTTCTCATCCCAAAAGATGATTTAAAACAGTAGAGTAGGGGCTATGAAAACTCACCTTGTCGGTTAATCATCTGAGATTGGTAATGGATTAAGGCACGTCAAATAGTGACTCAGTCAAACACCTAAGTAATTACAACAAATCTGAGTGTTCATTCTAAGACTTAATATATGAAATGATTTATGCAAATGGTCAAAAGGCATGGTCGTTTAT
>BQNB010075578.1:6338-31421 GCA_026074375.1 Tanacetum coccineum
AACAAGCTATTTGATAAGCTGGTATGGTCCTATAAGCCCTTCCATTACTGGTTTCCCTTCCTTAATAAGCTAAGGTAATTTATAGAGTGGAATTAAGTGACAATAAGCTTAGTTACAAGCAAAATATGAAGTTTACATTCAATTTAAAAGACTAAATGGTTACAAGCAGTTCTGACTTGCTTGAACCAAACACCCCTTTAACTTGATCAATCCCATTTTTAGCTTATAGATTTAAGATTTAAAAAACAAATTTCTAATACCATATAGTATATAGCTAAAAAACAGACCTAATAAGCAAATTTCAATAACTAAATAAGCTGAAATAAAAAAAACTACAAACTAATGCTATATTTTTTGTTTTTTCACTGTTTTATAGAAATAACAAGTAAACTATGATTTTAATCTAACAAACTAACATATTAAGCATAAATCAATTATAATAAGCTCAAATAAGCAAAACTAAACAACAATAAGTAGAAAATAAGCACAATTAAGCTATAATGCAGTTTTAGAGCTAGAAAAGGAAAATGAAAACTTACATAAGCATCTACTCTAAACAAGGCTTTCCAAATGCTCTTATGAGCTATCAACAAGCTCCAGCTTATCTTAGGATAAGCTGGTGAGGTCCTGGAGGCCCATCCCTTATTGGCCTCCCTTCCATTTTTAAGTTGTGGTAAATTTGGGGAGGATTTATGTCTTATTAAGCTTAGTTAAGCTTTTGTGAGCTTAACTAAGTGTAAACTATCTAAAGTAGCTTAAGAGAGCTTATGAGAAGCTTATAATCAATTTAGACATAAGTTGCTAAATGAAAAGTATCACTGAATTCAAAAAATTATAAGAGAAAACTGAATTTTATTAAGACTAAAAGCTGATTACATTACTTAAAAAAAATTACATTGACTTTTAAAGAACAAAGCTAAACATTACAAACTACAAGCTAAATTATGCTACTCCTAAAAATTAAGCTAGATATCTGCTAAAAAAAATATATCAATGTGAGTAAGGAGTAAGCTTTATTTATAGGCTTGAGAGGAAGATTCTAGGCCTTCTTCACACGCTCCCTTTAGTCTTGATCTTGTCCGTTGATTCCTTGCTAATCATTGGATCCTTCTTTTCAACCGTTTGATCAATTCCCATCACACGGATTGCCAAGCTGGCAATCCAATGATTGGGCAATGAGTGTGTTTCTTTTGGCTTGAAATTAGTGTAAAATCCCATCTTTTGGTGTGTTTGTTTGAATCCACGTGTGATTCCTTTGTCAGAAATTGACCAATCAAAGTGCTTGATGACGTTTTTCCTTGCTGAAGTGTAACTTGGTATTTGGAATCTCTGCTGCCATATAGGATTAGCTTGGGATTGGATTTTACCCTTCTAATTTTAACGCAGGGGTGAATTGAGCGCGAAGATGAACAGTAATTCATTTGGGCGCTCTTTTCTTAATGCGTTTTGATTTTTGATCCATCTTTTGAACTCGTTGACTTGGGCTAGAAAAAAGGGAATGGGCCAAAGGTTTATTATTTGGGCTGGGTTATTTGGTTAAATGATTTTGGTTATAAAAGAGATAACGACCGTTAGTCTTTATAATAAAAAGACTAACGGTGTTAGGGTTTTAAGGACTTATTGTGAATTTGGTTTAACATTAAGGCTCATTTGGTTATTTTGAGGGTTTTGGCATTTTGTAGTTTGACCAAGTTTTGACTTTTGAAGACCTTTGACTGAGCATTGTTGAAACCTTTCCGTCTCTTGTTCACTCTTTCCGTCTCGTGTCCGTGTTTGTCTGGTTTTGACCGTTTTCTTGTGATTTTTTCAATATCCGTACCTACACATCACAAATGACAAAACAAGCAATATACAAGCATAATTTGCACAATTTAATCATTTAAGGGCCATTTTTGGTATAAAAAGGATATGTGATTTCTCACATATCAAAATTTCCCAAACTAAGTGATTGCCGTGTCCTCACGCAATATTATATGCTCTAAAACCAAATACCTCAAAACTTTCCCAAACTAAATCTTTGAAAAGTATCAAAGACTTTTGTGGGGAAAGTTAAAAAATTACAAGCTTTAAAACACCCCATTTTCCCATTTTTCAAAACTTTTTCTATTTTTATGATTTTTTCTAGATTTACAACTTACAACTTATTCATGTGTGACATAATGTATTGAGGCAGCATTATTCATTGATAACTTTTAGGATCATGGAACAAAAAGCACTTAAAGTGTCCAATTGGATAAATTCATCGTCCCCGATTTTCACCTCTCCAAGCCAAGCTTAAAAACAAGATCATTGCAAAATACAAGTTATGATGCTAACACTACTCATAAAAGCTAATTGTGTACTTACTTTTCCTCCATATTCCTAATTTTTGTATCTCATATTTTAATTTAAGTCGTAACCCAAGCTCTTTAAGACGTTATTTCGATACTTATTAAATATCCAAAATAAAGCGTAACAGTTAAAAAACGCCATAATTAGCTCCTACCCTTTTCCAAACTCAAATGTCATCAAGATTAAAGTCCACATCGAGGCGACCAAAATTTAGCTTTTATTAGGTTACTTAAGCAAGGCACCATTCATGTCATATACCCTAAGGCTCTTTAAGACATAAATGGACCAATCTTATTTGCACCATATACCCTAAGGCTCTTTAAGGTACAAACAAGACAAAAATTAAGCAACAACATTCATTCCATATACCCTAAGGCTCTTTAAGGAATGAATAAGGCTATAATTTCACTTATTAATTCTACTTACCCCATATACCCTAAGGCTCTGTAAGAGATAAGCAAAATATTTATTATTGTGAACATATAGTATGTCAAATTAAGTATTCTTGATGTGTACTCATCTTAATCACAAAGGAACTAAAGAAAACTTCTATGAATTGATTATTAACCAAAAAACCGCACAACTCTATTTATTAAACAATTATATATGAAGGTGAAACAAGCTAACGGGAGAAAAAGCCACAATTAACACTTATGAGCCTTAGAGAAATCCAACTATTCTATGTTTAGCATCAAAACTTATACTCTACTCTATCATCTCTTGTTCTTCACAATTTAAAATTTCTAAAAAAGAAACTTGTGAATACTTAGCCTAACGAATTAAGATCGACACTTTAACAAGTCACATAGACTGGCAACAATCTCAACTCTAATAAACCGAACTTCGCATATTTAAAATCAATTATGGAAACTTGCAAAGTCTTGACTTTTTAAAGCTAGACTTGCATTTTATAGCTCCTTGTATAAAAGATTAGCAAAGTTCAATCTATTTAAAGTTAAGGAGAAAGCTAAGATATAAAATCGGTCGGGTCAAAATTTACTTTTTCGTTCTTACCAACGGAAAACCTACATTTGTGTCAAAAAAAAAATTAATATAGGAACAATAACACTATAAGACTTAAAAATAAAATTTTTGTAGGAAAACGGGTACGTAAGAACACGGCAAAAGTAGGTTAGATCAATCGAAGATATACTACCCCATACTAAAATTAAACATTGTCCTCAATGTTTCCTAACCTAAGACTTAAAAACCCCATACTAGAACTCAAAAAGTCGAATGCATAAGCATTAAGAAAGTATCACAAAAATATTAAGCCGTTCATTAAGTGTGCTAAAAGATAAATGTTAGTCGATAATAATCTAGGATATCGGATTTCCCCAAACTAATTGCAAGCAAAGGCTAGGAAGCTCGAGTGGACCGGGACAAAACACCGAACACGAGAATCTTTAGAAAATTTTAGGTCAATCCTGCAATCAATCATAAGCACAAACAACAAGAATCGGAAGAGTACAAGCCTCCTCACATCACAATAGAAATAAGAAAGAAGATAGAAGGATAAGCATGGGGTGCCTCCTACGAAGCGCTTTGTTTTTGGTAACCGAGTCACATAGCTTGACTCGATCCCCGAATTCATTCGTCCTTGGAGAAAGTTTGGAGATCATGGGCTACCTTGGGTGGTAAGTCCTCTCTGAAGTAATGCTTCACACGATGATCATTTACCTTAAAGTTCGGACCATCGGGTTGAGATAACTCGATGGTTTCGTATGGAAAAACTTTGGTGATGGTGAAAGGTCCTGACCAACGAGTTTTAAGCTTTCCGGAATATCTTTAGACGAGAGTTGAAGAGTAAAACTCGATCACCAACATTGAAAATGCGGTTTTTGATCTTTGAGTCGTGAAGCTTCTTCGTCCTCTCTTTATATATCAAAGAATTCTCATAAGCTTGATCACGAAGCACATTAAGTTCATTAAGTTGAAGCTTTCGGTGATCACCCGCAGTTTTGAGATCGAAATTAGCATGTTTCAAAGCCCAATATGCTTTATGCTCTAACTCGATAGGTAAATGGCAAGACTTCCCGTACACTAGTTTGTAAGGCGTACAACCAATCGGTGTCTTAAAAGCGGTACGAAATGCCCACAAAGCGTCATCTAGTTTGTCGGACCACGAGGCACGATTTTCTCCAACCGTCCTTTCTAAAATACGTTTTAAGCCACGATTGGACACCTCCACTTGACCGCTCGTTTGAGGGTGATAAGCGGTAGCAATACGATGAGTGACCCTATACTTAGACATTACTTTAGCAAACTGATCATTACAAAAATAGGTCCCACGATCGCTTATAATAGCTCTAGGTGTTCCGAATCGGGCAAAAAGAGACTTCAAAAACTTTACTACAACTCTAGCATCATTTGTGGGGAGCGCCTTTGCTTCCACCCACTTCGAAAGATAATCAACGGCAACGAGGATGTATTTATTCCCATGTGAAGACGGAAATGGTCCCATAAAATCGATACCCCATACATCGAAGATTTCACAAACTTGGATAGCGTTTTGAGGCATCTCATCTCGTTGTGAAATTTTGCCTTGTCTTTGACACGTATCACAAGATTTGATCATTGTATGGGCATCTCGATATATGGTCGGCCAAAAGAAACCGGCATCAAATACTTTTCGAGCAGTGAGATTGGCACTATGATGGCCCTCGGTGGGTCCTTCATGACAAGCTTTGAGGATATCATTAGCTTCTTGCCCATGCACACACCGTCGAATGATTTGATCCGCACAAATACGAAAAAGATAGGGATCGTCCCAAAAATAATGTTTAACGTCCTTGAAGAATTTCTTCTTTTGTTGAGTCGTCATTCCTTTGATGATAAAATTCCCCGCATGGTAATTTACATAGTCCGCAAACTATGGGGGTACTTTCACTAGAAATAACTCTAAGAGTCTCTAAAGGAAAATGTTCATTTATGTCTTTGTTTTCTAACACATCCTTATGAGGATTCTCAAGTCTCGATAAATGATCAGCCGTGAGGTTCTCACTTCCTTTTTTATCATGGATGGTGATATCAAATTCTTGTAGGAGAAGAACCCACAGGAGCAACCTCGGCTTGGCGTCTTATTGTGCATACGGACTTTAAAGCTGAGTGATCCGTAAATACACATGCTCTTGAAAGACAAGATATGGCCGAAACTTTTCAAAAGCATACACACACAGCATTTCCATTGTTCGTGGTGGTGAATGAAGTTGAGCTTCTGTGCATTGTCTTACTACATAATGTATAGGCTGGAAGTGCTTCATCTTTCGTTGTACTAAAACCGCACCAATCGCGAAATCACTTGCATCACACATGAGTTCGAAAGGTAGGTTCCAATCCAGGACAACTAATTGGAGCCTCGGTAAGCTTCTTTTTAAGAGCCTGAAAAGCATCAATACAATCCTTAGAAAACACAAACGGTGTTTCCTTCTCAAGAAGGTGAGTCATCGGTCTAGCTATTTTGGAAAAGTCTTGGATAAAACGTCGGTAAAAACCCGCATGACCTAGGAAACTCCTAACACCTTTTACGGTAGTCGGGTGAGGTAGCTTAGCGATAACATTGACTTTAGCATGATCGACCTCAATTCTCGACTTTGAAATTTTATGTCCTAAAACAATTCCTTCTCTACACATAAAGTGACATTTCTCCCAATTTAGTACTAAATTTGTGTCTTCACACCGTTTTAGCATTTTTTTCTAAATTGGAGAGGCACGAATCAAAACTATCCCCAAAAACCGAGAAATCATCCATAAACACTTCCATAGTCTTTTCGATCATATCATGGAATATGGCCATCATACACCGTTGGAAAGTACCGGGAGCATTACACAAGCCAAATGGCATGCGACGGTACGCGAAAGTTCCATACGGGCATGTGAAAGTAGTTTTCTCCTGGTCTTGGTGATCTATTGGTATTTGGAAATACCCCAAAAATCTATCTAGAAAACAATAAAACTCATGTCTGGCTAATCTCTCTAACATTTGATCCATAAATGGTAATGGAAAATGATCTTTTCGAGTCGCTTCATTTAACTTCCTATAGTCGATACAAACTCTCTACCCTGTAACTAAAACGCGGTCAGAATTAATTCATTTTCTTCATTAGCACAACTGTTATTCCACCTTTCTTGGGAACACAATGCATTGGACTAACCCATGGGTTTGTCGGAGATCTGGTACAATCATACCGCGTGGAAGATTTTTAAGACCGCCTTTTTGATTACCTCGTGAATTTGGGTTAACCCGTCTTTGGACTTTGAACCTTGGGTTATAATCATCCTCCATCAAGATTTTTAGTGTGTATAACAACGAGGGTCATACCTTGATGTTGTGATTTTCTAACAATGCCCTTATGAGATTTAGCACTTTTAAGAGAGCTTCTTTTTTCATCCTATTTAAGACCTTTTGGCAATAATTAGTGGTAACTTGTCGTTTTCTCCAAGTAAAGCAAATTCCAAGTGAGACGGAAAATCTTTTAATTCAATTCCGAGGCACTTCAATTGAAAGATTTTGTCTTGGAAACTCACTTTGTTTAAGTCCCATCGGAGAAGTTTGAAACGGTTATTATTTAACAATTTTTCGATCAAACAAATATCTTTCTCCGGATTGCAATCGGCGTAATCAATTTCCGGTGAAATCAAATCGTCCTTAAGATAAGCTTCGATTTCTTCCAAAATGAATTCGGAAGTAAACGACTCAGACGTCGGGGTGGGATTGCCACCCAAAGAATCATTATTAGAAATTCCTAGCAATTCCGGAGCATACTCTTCACAAACTGCATCAATGATGTCAATTCGGTTTACCGACTTATCATTTGTAGAGGAGTATCTCGTGGTTTGATCTAGATTAAAAGTGACGGCTTCGTTATCAACCCGAAGGGTTATTTCTTCTCCATAAACATCAATTAAAGCATGACCAGTCCTCAAAAAGGATCTCCTAAGTATGAGAGGTACTCGAGGATCGGCTTCGAAATCAACAACAACAAAGTCGGTAGAAACGGGAAGTTTTTTTTTACTTTCCTACTTTACCTAAACGTCTTTTGTAGCAGTCCTTAGGATGGGTTAGGATCGATCCCTAACTCTAAAGTTCATCCGAGTTGTGTAAGTTGGTAAGGAAACTTCTTTCCAAAAGAAAGAGGCATAAATTAGCTCGGCGCCAAGATCGGTCCAAAAGGCGTGACATACATCCATTCCCGAAAAATTGCATGGAATAAGAAACTTGCCGGGATCTCCAAGCTTTCCGGGAAGCGTTTTAAGGAGCATCGCAGAGCAATTCTCGTTCAACGGTATCTTAGCTAATTCAAGCAACTTTTCCTTATTCATGAGCAAATTCCTAATCGTAGGAGCAAATCTTGGCATAAAAAACAAAGCATCCGCGAAACTTATGTCAAAACGCAAATCTTGAAACATTTGAAAAATCTTCTCTTTTTGATACGAAGCTTTTTCACGAAATTTCACTAGTACAAAAAGTAGATTTGGCACACATGGGCAAAATAGAACGGCCAAACATTCACATATTTATGTGACCAAAGGTACCAAAAAAGACACCATTTACTAATTAGTCACACATAACTGTTTATCGTGTGACCATTAGAACTGTATTACCACACATTCAAACATCATGTGGCTAAAAGTAACTGGTAATATTGTTTGGTCACATATGAATTTCGAACGTGTGACCAATACAAGTAAGCTTGAAGCATTGGTCATGATATACATATAAATAGTGACAAATATTTGTCACACACTTGAACAATGTGACTAAATGCCACATATGGTCACACTATAACCCGTTTGGTCACACATTATTTTAGTGTAAGCCAAGATCCCGTTACATATTGGACACGTAACGTAATCTAGGTGTGTCTAAAAGTTTTAGTTTGTGTTAGCTTGCCAAAGCTAATGTGTTTAGTCACACTTTACTTCTAACACGGTTACCAATGCATATAGGTCACACAAAATGTTTTGTCACACATCATAATATTCAGGTGCCTATTTGAAGATCAATAGTCACTCAAAATACCATTTCTTCAATTTAAACACCATATCGTCACATGTTTTTTTATTTTTTTTGTTTTTTTTATTTAACACTTTTTGGTCACTTATTATGCTTAATTGTATGTGACTAAATACTCAAAACAAACATGCTTTGTGTGACTAAATATTACAAAAGGTCACACAAACATCAAATTCATGTGGCCATTGGATGAAGTCAATAGTCCACACAAAATACATAGTTCTTCATTTCACCCACCATATGGTCCACACTTATAACACTTTTGCTACTTTAGGCTTAATTATATGTACTAAATACCTAAAACAAACAGGCTTTGTGGTGACTAACTATACAAAATGCCACACTAACATAAAATTCATAGTGACCATTGGATGCTCAATAGTCCTCACAAAATACACATTCTTCAATTAAACCCCATATGGTCCATTTTATTAACACTTTTGGCCACTTTATGCTTAATGATGTGACTAAACACCAAAAAAAAGCTTTGTGTGACTAAAATATTACAAATGGCCACACAAACATAAAATTCATGTGGCCATTGGATAAACATTAGTTACACAAAATACACATTTCTTCACTTTAAACAGCATATATCATAAACAAAACCAAAAACACTTAGAAACACTGTTTGGTCACTTTAGTCTTAGTTTAAGTGACAAATTACTAACTTTATACTAGCAGTAGTAATATATTCACTAGCAGTACTAACTATGTACTAGTAGTAGTAATATATTTACACAAGCAGTACTAACTACTTGGTATATTTTCCTTGAAGATCATCAGCAAAATATGAATATTATAAGGGTATTATATGTGACCAATACATTCAAAATAGTCACATTATGAAATATTCATGTGACTATTATTTATAGCAAAATGTGAACTCAGATATCATTAACCTTGATATTAGTCACATTGAATGTTTGTGTCACACAAAATACACATTTCTTCACTTTAAACAACATATGGTCACACTTATTAACACTTTGGGTCACTTTATGCTTAATTGTATGTGACTAAATATACAAAAAAAACCAATATATTCACAACAAGAAAATAAAAAAGGATGTTACACCCCAACGAGAATCGAACCCGTGACCTCCTTTACGAAAGTCAAGCGGGTTACCATCTTGCCAGAGTAACCTATTCGTTAATGTAATGCATTTCCTTTTTAATATAGAAGTTTAAGCTTCATTGTTTTTGGCTAGTAGCTTAAAAAGTGCTTATAAGAAAGGATGTTACACCCCAACGAGAATCGAACCCGCGACCTCCCTTACGGAAGTCAAGCGGGTTACCATCTTGCCAGAGTAACCTATTCGTTAATGTTATGCATTTCCTTTTTAATATAGAAGTTTAAGCTTCATTGTTTTTGGCTAGTAGCTTAAAGAGTGCTTATAGAAACTACTTATTAAACCGTGGATTTTTCTCCCTCTGCTTATTTTCAACTTGTTTCACTTTTAAAATTTCAAATTTAGCATAAGTTGTAGCTTATTTGGTTTAAAGCTTTTTCGGTGCAACTTATTTTTAAGCTAAAGTTTTTTTAATAAAAGTTTTCATTATTAAATATAGTTTTAGTTTATAAAAAGTTTACAATTTTAATTAATAAAAATAGTAGTTTTTAGATTAGCTTATTATTAACCTAGCTTATTGCTTATTATCTAATGCTTAATATTTTCTCAGTTTTGTGTTTGTCTCACTTCACTTTCTCTAAGGTAGGGGTGAGCATCGGTCCAAAACCGGACCAGACCGGCCAAGACTGGACCGGACCGAGACCGAATTGGTCTAAAATGCCAGACCGAGGACCGAACCAAAATGGTATGGTCTGGTCCAGGTTGCCCTGCCTGGTTCGGTCTTCGGTCCGCTCCGGTCCTACAAGGCATAATGTTCGGGTTTTTTTGGTAAGACCGACTGGACCAGACCGGACCGAAGACCGAATTGGTCCAAAACGCCAGACCAAGGACCGGACCGAAATACGTTCGGTCCGATCCGGTTCGGTCCGGTTTTTCGGTTCGGTCGGGTAGAACGGTCCGTATGTTCAGCCCTACTCTAAGGTATGGAGTTTAAGGGTTAAATAAGCTAGACATTTGCGTTAGAGCTTAATTAGATTTTATAAAGCTAAATAGTAAATCTCTATTCAACTCTCTTCGAGGATACAACCTCGGACTAATAGTTATTAGTTTTCCTAAAGTAATTCTATCTCTAAACGGTAATTTATTACCGATCGCTTTACATGCGCCAGTCAACTGTTAAAGGATATAGGTTATTGGTTACGCTCTAGGGTTAAATTAATGTGACCAATGATAACCTAATGCATATGACCCATGACCCATGTGAATTAGTTGTCACAGGTAATGCATGGTCCATGACACTTTAAGCACTACAACCCAATGCACATGACCCATGTTAAGTACCCATTGTCACCAATCATGTATAGGTCATAACATGACACTATGAGCCACTACATCCCAATGCATATGACCCATATGATGTTAAATACCCATTAATTAATGTGACTAGTTATAACCTAATTAATGCACATGACCCATGACCCATGTTAATTACCCATTGCCGATCACCTGTCATGCATTGGTCGATAACATGACACTATAAGCTACTACAACACAATGCACATGACCCATGACCCATGTTAGCCATTATCACCGGTCATGCATGGGTTCCATATCTCATGTATAACGATAGCATCTAAACTCATCCGTTGAACATCTAATGTACAACGATACCATCTCGACTTATCCGTTGAACATATCATGTATAACGATACCTTCTTGATTCCTCCGTTGAACATCTCATGTATAACGATACCATCTCGACTCATCCGTTGAAAATATCATGTACAACGATAACATCTCGACTCACCCGTTGAGCATCTTATGTACAACGACAACATCTCGACTCACCCGATGCACATGACCCATGACCCATGTTAATTACCCATTGTCACCAGTCATGGATGTGTCATATATACATCTCTCTCTCAGGTTCGTGGTTGCTTGAATCATTAAAGGCACAGTTCATATGAAGGAATTATGAGCAAAACGGTGTATCTATGTGAACATATAATGTGCTATCATTAATTGAGGGGAAGTAATGACCCTGAGTTATTTAACCATCAGTCCTCAAGATTGTACCATAGCATACAAACACATAGATCTTAAATTTAGCCGTTGGGATTTGCGATCACATGTGGCCTTTCTGAGAATAACTTGCTTGTCCAATTATAAATAACATTTTCTTGTAAGAAGTAACACATGTTTGGCATTAGCCCCATGATTTCTACTCGCTACAGTTGATTGACATTAAAGTGACCATAATAGACCATGGACCGGATCGGACCAAAAAACTGGACCGGAATGAAAGTATTTCGGTCCGGTCCTCGGTCCATCCCTGTTCTCATATTCGATCTTCAGTTAGGTTGAGTTCTTCCGAATCACGGGTGAGAAGGTATATGAACATTATCTACATTAATTTGATCATCACCTATAACTTCTTTTGTGGATAAAAAATTTAGGGTTCGAGTTTCGGTTCTTGCATACTCTAGTTGGTGCCAAAATACACGCGAGATCAAAGTGTTCTCGCTAATTCACACCTTTTTTTAATAAAGATATAAGTCATATATTTTATTTTATAATCTCTAAATAAAATGAAATTTCCCTCTTAACATTTCATTTATCCCGCCTTATGTTTTCCCCAAAAGTCAAATCGACCGCGTTATGTTTTCAGTTCTAAAACACATTGTTAACCTCACATCTCACATCCTCACCATTATGTTTTTAGTTCTAAAACACATTGTTATCCTCTTAATCTCATCTCATAACTCTCTCTGGATCTACACTACCACCGGTGCCGCTTCACCTAATCACCACAATCAGATCTACACTCCCTCTGTCAGTCGGTCACCTACCACCGTTGCCTTAGCAAACCAGGTCTTGATTTCATAATTAAGTTTATATATGTTTCAATTTTGATATGTGAGTTTTTGTTGTATTTTTGTTCGATTAGTCAGTGATGTTCATTAAGTTTATTGCTTAGGCTAGGCGTTTATCATTGATTAGTTTATATTTGTTGGGCGTTGTTTTCACAGCAGTATTGTTGCTATATAAGGTTAAAAACTTATTATTCAGTTGACGAAAGATAATTAATTGATAGTAAAAGGTTGATAGAAACACCAGTGCGACAAGAAATCATTTGCGTATGTTCTTATTGCAATTTATTATGCCATATTTAGTTGTAATGGAGATGACGGTTTATATGGACTTGTAGCTGTAAAACAAGAACATCAATTGGATAATAAGGCTTTATTATATTTCAGTTATAATTGTAAGTACATGTTATAAACTTTACATAAATTGTTTTTTTAAAGATTGGTTTTTTAGGCACATTTGTGACATATATGGTTGATCATTGCAGGGGGGTATAACTTGGGTCATTTTGGAAATGAGATCGTGAGCTCATCAGCAGCTGAAGTTATAAGATGTAAATTTTCCCGTGAAGTCCAATTATGTAATGACATTGTCGACAGTCTGTTGGATTTACAGGGGTTGCTGCTTTAATTATTGCTATCATATGGTTTGTTTTCTTCGGTTTAGCCATGGTCACACATTTTCCAGTGTAAGTATCTGATATATCATCTTTACCGATATCACATTTTCCAGAAGAAAAAAAGCAAAATTAAATGAGTAAATGACTATTGTAGCTAACTAACTACTTTGACTCTTGTAAAGTCCGAGCGTCTTTTATTGCTATTTCATATCAATAAATCTTGTTTTCTTATAGGATTGGATTCTTCTCTCAGTCGGGCAGGATGAGTTTCACAATGAGGCAGTAGACACGTTAAATTACGTTGTTAACCAATCAGATTACACAGTTCAGACACTTGTAAACATCACGGGGTATTTAGCACTAGCAAAAACTATCAATGTGGCACAGTTTTACCTTCCTTCAGATGTGAAAGATAGCATTGAAAAGCTAAATATCGACTTAAATAAAGCATTAGATACATTAGGGCGGAAAACACATCAGATATTATGAAAAATAAGAACTGTCTTTGATGTTGTGTAAGTTCGTCCTGACAGATATTTCTTCATGAATACATTTTTTTTATTTTGAGTTATGCTTATAATTAAATGGCATTGACTAAATAATAATACATTTTTTGTTTGTTATACATAAACAGGAAGATGAATCACTTACTGGGTCGACAAGTACGTACGCGAAGGAGCATGTGGCGGAGATACGGAGGACTAAGTTCTCGATTGGCGAAGAACCGAATCCTTTAACCGAGGATCTTCATCAATTGGATGCTCCAAGGGAAAGCTCCATAAGGTTATAAATCGTTAGTTAGACAAAAATTTAGTTTCTGCAGTTTGTTTTGGTGTCTGATATATATTTCATGCAATCTTTCAGGAAAGTTTATCTTGTGGGCAGACGTGGACCTGTACAAGCAGCTTGTACTGCAATAGAGCTACGTGAAATTCTTAGTAAGTGTTATAGGTCATGAGTTCCCATACCCCACTTCGGCGGGATTGGGTATGTTGTTGCTATAGGTCATGAGTTGAATTGGTTATTATGGCAATATAAATTAGTGGCTTTTTGGCTCTGTACGAGAGAACAAATGCTTTTTTGTACAGTACTCCCTCCACCCAAAATAAAAATGTATGTTGAATCACTCCTGAGTTTGGTTCGGATATTACATTGGATTCTCAAATGCAGCTATCAAGGATTTGCACATTAACATCAATGAAATCGATCTCCTAAAAACCTCTGCTGATGAGGTAAAATTATTTCCTTACCTTTCATTTGGCTATTCAGAAACTGCTATGTACTTTCAGTTATGGTCGGTTTACTCTTATTATTTTTTGCATCTGTAACTGAGATTGTTTCCTTATAACGTTTTGAAAAGGAAGAAATGAAGAACAATTGTATACGTAGGAGGGTCTTTGAGTTGCTATCAAAGGCTTCCTCATCAGCTTCACCTCATCCAAGTTTAGGACAACGAGAGTTGTACTTCACTTTCTTCAGGAAACCTGAGAAGTTTCTGAAATCAAGTGACAAAAGTGGTTATGTTTATGGCGTGAATTTTGAGACGACAACACTGAAAGGTAGAAACAGTAAAAACTTCTGTTGATGGATACATTACATCCATTGTTCTCGTAAAGAATTTAAAGGGCATGCTTTGTCTGCTACATATAGAAATTATTTTCGCAAATGTTTGAAAACTTGTATTATATTGTACAGTTCATTTAAGAAGCTCTCTTTGTGTTCTTGTAGTACCTAAAAAGATATTGTTGGTTTAACTTTGTAGGAAGTGCTGGTGCAGGAAATCAGATTGTAGTAGGCACAGGGCAGCATGAGGATCTTAATTGCGGGTAAATTTCGTGTAAACTGGTAATTACATTTGCAACAAAAGAAAGTTTACTTCTAACTTCAAATATAATGCAAACCTGATTCCGTGAAGTCTAAAATGCCGTTTAAATTATTCTACAGGCTAGTAATGTCAAGACATGACCCATCCTCTTGAACTTGTATGATTAAATTCTCGTTTGCTTAGTTTTACAGTTTGGTACTGAAGAGCATAGGTATGCAGCTCTCTTGTTAATCTTCATTTTATGCTACGCTTGAATGTTTGAAAGTTGAACTAATTTTTGGATACTAAAATCTTGCGCAGACGCTGCTAAGTGAACTATCCAATGAAGTAGCTCTTGAACATACAAATGAAAGATGTAGTAATCATGAGAATTTTCATTCTGATGATGTGGCAGTTACCCCTAGCGAGTCTCCCGTGGATCTTTTGTGTTCTGTTGTTCCTTGCAGCTTTGCTTTAGATAATGTTGTATCTCAGAATTCCAACCGCCGGGCGGATCTCAAGAATATCGATGGCCCCATTGTCGAGCCTAATTTTGATAATCTAGAATGAGTCGCCACAACATATCTGTACCTTTCCCTTTCTATTGATGTTTACTCATGTGTGACTCTGCTGGATGCTAAGTCTGAGTTTCTAGTCAGAATCTTGTATTTGTCAGTAAGCCTATTGGTGTTACTTTAAATGCTAACGTTTTGCTATTTCTTATATCAGGGTGATCCACAAGTTACAGTCAACAAGCTTTCGTCTATAAAAACACAGCTTCCCCATGAATACTACTACTTGAACTACTGTAAGCCGAAGTATGTTACCAACTGTGCTGAAAATTTGGGAGAGGTGCTAAGAGGTGACCGCATTGAGAATTCAATCTACACGGTGAGCATATTCCCTTTCTTTTTTTGGTCAGGGTTAAAGTGACCCTTGTTTTATAATCTGAAGTCATTATTTTCTGTTGTGTATTGAAATATGATGAGTACCGAGCTAACATGTATATAACACTGTTACTCTTTATGCCTTATAATAATTGCAATGTTATAAAAAGCTTTTATGCTATTTAATGTAGCTACATTCTTTTCCTACTCTTAAATTCGTCTTACCTGTATACGCAGTGTCATGATGCGAGATATACGCAGATCATGTGAAAATTGTTGTGAATCATGAATCGGATGAGTTATTGTCGCCAGGTATGTTTATAGTTAATGCAATTAGGAATTAATTACATGTCTAAAACCAAACTTAGGATATAAGTTCATGTTGACCAACTACTAGTGTAAAGTAAGTTCAAGATTTCCTGATTTGGTTACTTTTTAAGGGCACTCTTAGTTTTACTGATTTTGTGATTGTGTGATTGGTGCAAACATTGAAGGGACTTTGAAAATTTGGAATTTAGGAAATTTGGAAATTTGGAATTCAGTTTAAGGGGGGCTTTAAAAATGCAAAATTCGGTGAGGATCCGAGTCAAGTAAGGGCTTGTCCCATTTGTTTCTTTAATTGATATGAAGTCGGTTAATACTTTTCATTTTTACTTTCAGGGAAGCTGCTGTTATTTTTTTCTTATTCTTGTATTTTGGAGGAGTAAGACGAGGACACTCGCCAGATGAAAGCATGAAAAGGCATCTAGAGCAAGCCTACTTGGTATGGAAGCATGAAAGATCACAGGTGGTGCAAGATGGCACCAACTTTGCTCGAGTATTTAACATGGAAGGCAGCAATCCTACTTGATATCAAAGCATGGAAGATCAGAGATGGAAGTAGCAGAATCACCACAGTGGATGTAGCAGTATTAACTTCTTCAGCAACATTAACTTCTCTGAGCAGTCTTAACCATGAGCAGTACTAATATTCACTAGCAGTACTAACTTTGTACTAGCAGTAGTAAACACTTGGCATATTGTATATTTGGTTCAGTTATATACATTTCAGTTTTATTCAATTTGAAATTGCTTTTTGTTTTTAATTCTGTTTTATTTATATATATATATATATATATATATATATATATATATATACATTTTTGGTCCTTGTGGTTTGGTGCGTTTTCACTTTTGGTCCAAAATTCAAAAAAGTTTGGTTTTGGTCCAAAAACCAGTTTCGTGTCCACATTTAATCCACTTAAAGTTAAATTTGGACTAAATTTTTAGGCCTCAAAGTGGAACGAAACTAAGATCTTTGGACCAAAAACCAAATTTGAGTTTGAAATTTGGACCAAAAGTGAAAAACCGCACCAAACCACAATGACAACACATATACGTAACATCATATAATATATATAAATACCATATGTATAATACCACAAATAATATATTATCATATAATATATATATATCTATATATATTATAAATATATATATATAATATCTAAATTATAGTATATAAATATATAATATTATACATATATATATATATACATATATATATATATATATATATATATATATAATATAATGACATAAATTATTGATTTGTTATATGTGACTAAAAGATGCACTCACATAATATGGTCACACTTATCAACATTATTGGTCACTCTTTATTTAATTTGATGTGTGACTAAATATTACAAAATGCCACACAAACTAAAAATTCATGTGACCATTGGATGAACAATAGTCACACTAAATACACATTCACTTAACTTTAAACAACATATGGTCACACTTATTAACATTTTTGGCCACTTTTGGTTAACTTGTATGTGACTAAATAACAAAAAAAACAAGCTTTGTATGACTAAATATTACAAATTGTCACACACACTTAAAAATAATGTAACCATTGAATGAACAATAGTCACACAAAATACACATTCACTTGACTTTAAACAACATATAGTCACACTTTTGGCCACTTTTGGTTAACTTGTATGTGACTAAATTAAAAAAAATATGCTTTGTGTGATTAAATATTACAAAACGCCACACAAACTTAAAATTAATGTGACCATTAGATGAACAATAGTCACACAAAATACACATTCACTTGACTTTGAACAACATATGGTCACACTTATTAACACTTTTGGCCACTTTTGGTTAACTTGTATGTGACTAAATTAAAAAAAACATGCTTTGTGTGACTAAATATTACAAAACGCCACACAAACTTAAAATTCATGTGATCATTCGATGAACAATAGCCACACGAAATACACATTCACTTGACTTCAAACAACATATGGTCACACTTATTAACACTTTTGGCCACTTTTGGTTAACTTGTATGTGACTAAATTAAAAAAACATGATTTGTGTGACTAAATATTACAAAACGCCACACAAACTTAAAATTCATGTGACCATTGAATGAACAATAGTCACACAAAATATACATACACTGACTTTAAACAACATATGGTCAACTTATATTAACACTTTGTTGGCCACTTTTAGGTTAACTTGTATGTGACAAAATCCCCAAAAAAAACCATGCCTTTGTGTGACCTAAATATTACAAAAGGCCACACAAACATAAAATTCATGTGACCATTGGATGAACAATAGTCACATAAAATACACATTTACTTGATTTTTAAAAAGCGATAAATGTCACAACTACTTATCACTTTTGGCCACTTTTTTTTTAAATTATATGTGACTAGCTTCAAAAAAACAACACCCGTTGTGTGACTAAATCATCACAAACGTTACATTTATTATATATTCATGTGGCCACAGGATGGGAAATAGTCACACAAAATACACATTTACTTGAATAAATCATCTCAAATGTCACATATATTATATATTAATGTGGCCAAAGGACGAACAATAGTTACTTTCAAAAACCATTCGTGTGACTATAAAGTGTTTACGGTCACTAATACTGATTAATCCAACAAAACTTGTGCCTAATTTGTCACACATATTCGGGTTTTGATCACTCGTTTTCAATGAAAAAGACCACAAACTCAACAATGTCACCATAGGAGACCTACGGTGGCGCGACCTTTAGTGACAAACAACAACAAAAACGTGTGTGACTAAATGCATATCGTCACACATTTTTGGAGTGACCAATACCACTTTTTGCACCGGTGACCAATACCTAAAGAGGTATTCATCGCATTCCTATTGAGACTCTTCTCCTTTACACCTCTCCCAACCCCACTCCCCTTCTGACTCAAAAACCCTCGCTCCATACCAAATGTATCCAACCCGCAACAAGTATTACAAAAAAACTAGAAGAACATACGCCTAATCTTCAATTACGAAAACCCTAGATATCTAATATTCTTCCTAATATTAGATATGTTAGATGTCTTGAGATTTGATGCCCTTGTATATGATCTCGATCGACAAACAGTGATAAAGACAACGATATCCGTACGTATCGGTAAACGATTCGTAAATAGTAATACATTAGTGCTTATAATCAAACTATGATAAGACATATATTGTATGGTACGTTAAACCATGATGAAGGATAAACCCAGATAGTTGGAATTAAGTAAAGATGTAGGTTAGTGGACATTATAATGTTGTCAATGAATTAAAATTTACAAGGGCAAGGCTAGGTTCTATTTTATAGATGCTAGTACATAACCCACGTACAAGGAAACACGAACTGTATAAAATATACTTCGCGATATTCTTTTTGGCATAAAGTTTTAGAAGGTGATAGTGTTAGAATATAAAACTATCTAATGTTGTTAAAACATTTGGATTGATTTTTACGAATCCTATTCCTAAGTTTGTACATGATTTCTATCATGTTGTCAAGTTAAAATTTGTTGTTATTACTGTGATGGAGCTAGTTAAAAACTCAAAATTAGCTCGAGCAGAACGGGATGATATATTGATATTGCGTATGAAATTAAACCTAAGAAATTGTTAAGGTGGAGAAGTAAAATACACAGCTTAATTAACAAATAAGAAAATGAAACTTAATCATATGACATTTTTTTATTGCTAAAAATAATAAACTTCTGATTCGTTGCGCATCGTACTCCCACATACAACAAGATGTCATGAAGAATAAGTATTTCTCCGTAGTTATTTATTTTAATTTTTCTTTCGAAATGCTTTGTCTCGTTTAATTAGTATTACGATTTAATACAGCCACCATGGTACCGACAATGGCGAAACCCTAAATCTCCATCCTTCCTTCATTCATCCATCTTCGAATCCCTAATCCACCATTCATCCGTCTTCGAAACCTTAAACCACCATCCATCCATCATCAATCAATCCTCACCGCCTCCCCCGCTTTCACCCCCCTTTCTTCTAATGCAACATTCGCCCTCTCCCTCTTCCCCAGTACCACATCATCGTTACCTTCCTCATATCCAATTAAAGGTACTTTCTAACATGATGCTTCAGTAACAAACTATCTTCTTTTTTTTTTTTTTCTTTTTTTTTCTTTTTTTTTTTTTTTCCCATCACTAGGCTTGTAACTGTTGTTCCCATTGACCGTTTTTACATTGGCAGTAGCCCAAAATTGTTCAATACACGAAGTATATATAGTGGGATTAATAGTTAAAACATACTTTATGGTGTGTGCATTTAGAAAATCAACAACTTGTTCAAACCCCTCACTTTTAACGGGTTTAGCCAAAAACGCGACTAAATTATGAGTATCAGCAAACTGTAGGGTCGTCATTGTGTTGGGTTTTGATGATGAATGAATGTTGAAATTGAGTTAGTTTGTGATTAGTGAGTATATAATTGTATAAAATCAATTAATGAGTGAATGAAACATTAATCGAAGTATTTTTTGAAACTACCCTTTACAGCAATTATTGTTTCACTAGTAGTTATATGTTATCCTAACATCATTTAACTTTCAACGCAGTAGTAAGTTATGCCTTTGAGCAGCATTAACTTTCCCAGTAGCAGTAAATATATGCCTTGATGCAGCATTAATTTCCCTAGTGCTGTAAGTTTATGTCCTTTAGCAACATTAATTTGGATCACAGCATTAACTCTATTCCATTCTAATAGCCTTTTCCCATTATCAAATTTAACATATTAGCTCCATAAAATCTCTCTGTCTGTTTTTGATTTCTCTTAATTCTTTTTACTCACAATTCTCTCTTTCTGTTTTTAAACAACTCTCTTTTCTCGTTTTTAACTCACAACTTCTCTCAATTCTTTTTCTCACCAAATCACTCTATCTGTTTTTATCACACATCTCTCTTTCTGTTTTTCAACTCATAAATTCTCTCAATTCTTTTTCACACTAAATCACTCTATCTATTTTTATCACACATCTCTCTTTCTGTTTTTATTCTCACCAACTCCCTTAATTCTTTTTAACTCACCATTTTCATAATCAAGACTTTAAAGATTAAGCATTCCAATACTAGCAATCAAATATTGAAACTACTTACATCAAATGCTTTTGTAAACAAATCTACAATATTCTTGTCAGTATGAATCTTGATCATTTGAATTAGCTTCTTTTCATTGGAATCTCTAATAAAGTGATGTCTAATCTTAATGTTCTTTGTTTTTTTAATGAAAAATAGGGTTCTTAACTATGCATATAGTACTCTCATTATCAATATAGATCTTTGTATGCATAAAGTTATACCTATAATCAAGCAATTGATTTTGAATCCAAAGCACTTGACTACAGCAACTTGAAGCAACTACATATTCAGCCTATGTTGTGGAGTTAGCAACTACAGTCTGCTTCTTGCACTTCCATGAAATTAATCTACACTCAAGAAATTGACAACCTCGTGTTGTAGACTTCCTATCCAAGCTTGCTCCAGCATAATCACTATCAGTGTATGCTACCAAATCAAAAGGTGAATCTTTTGGATACTAAAGGCCCAATTTAGGTTGACCTTTTAAGTATCTAAAAATTCTTTTCACAACATGAAGATGTGACACTTTTGGGTTGACTTGGTATCTTGCACAGGCACACATTGCAAAATACATTTCATTGTTTGAAGAAGTACACAATCAATGAATAAATCATTGATCTATATAAATAAACATCCACTTCTTCACCATCTTCATCCTTGAGTAAAGGCTCTTGAGTTTCCATGAGTGTGCTTGCTGTCTTGACATCAGTAAAACTAAATTTCTTCAAAATCTCAGTCACATACTTGTCTTGACTTATAAAAATTTCATCCTCCTTTTGCTTTACTGCAGTCCTAAAAGGAAGATTGTTGAGTTCACCATAGAATCATTTAAAAACTTCTTATGATTCATCTTCTCAAACTCTATGCATAATGACTTCTTAAAAGAGCCAAATATGATATCATCTACATACACTTGAACTAATAGAATATCACCTTTGCCCCTTCCGATAAACAAAGTCTTGTCTATCTTTCCTTTCTGAAACCTATTTTCCAACAAATAAGTTGACAAGGTTTCATACCAAGCTCTAGGAGCTTGATGCAGTCCATAAAGTGCATTTTCTACTGTGTATACTCTATCAGTAAAGTTTGGATCTTCAAATCCTGGTGGTTGACAAACTTTAGACTTCCTCTTCAATCTTACCATAAAGAAAATCACTCTTGACATCCATCTGGGTACACCTCAAAGTTCTTTTAAAATGATGGCATTGGCTAAGGAATAGCCTAATTGCTTTTCAATTCTGGCACAGGGTAAAAGACTTTATCATTGTAATCCCTTCTTCTTGTGTGTACCCTTAAGCAAACAATCTTGCTTTATTCTTTATCACAATGCCTCTTTCATCCTTCTTGTTCCTGTAAACCCATTTAGTGCCTATGGGCCTTTTGTCATTTGGTTAAATCACCAGGGTCCAAACCTTTTGTAATTTGAATAGTAGAAGCTCAATCCTGCATTGCTTCTATTTAGCTTTGGATCCTTCAATGCATAAATTACCTTGGTTCTTCTTATGATAGAAAGCAAGCAAACAAGCAATTTTGGAAAATATTTATGGTTTGTTCTTTGCTGAACTAAACTAAACAAACCATGTTCTTCCAAATTCTTTGTCATTCTTCTTGTTTGAGGTGCTAAATTCAAGTCTCCAATAATTTGTTTAACTAGATGATCTTTGTGTATTCTTGTAGTTAGAATAGGACTGACAGGCTAGAATGCATCCAAATTGTTCATGTCAGCCTCTGCACCAACATCTGCATCATCATCTGAATAAATAATATCTTCCAATTCATGCATATTTAGATCATCTGGAAGTTCAATGCTTGTTTTTGCACCAACAGCATTAACTTCATTTGTGCTAGCAGCATTAACAGTGTTAGTACTGTTAACATTATCCTCCTTCTCTTGATCATTACTTTCACTATCTTTACTTGAATCACCACCTTCTTTTCTTGCTTCTTTAGTAACCTTCTTTTTCAGGAGAACTCTTTGAACTTTGAGAGAATGGTGGATCAGCAGTCCACAATGGTAGCAGAATGTAATCTTTGCCAGGTACTGTCTCCATTCTAGCTTTACCTGCATCATCACATGCTTTTGTACCTGCATTACTATTACACTGATTTCTTGCATAATTGCGCTTCTATAAATTCATTTTGATTTGTTAGTGCATCAATGTTAAAAAGCCAATTTGGTCTACTTCTTACAATATTAGGTGTATTCTCACTAAATTGTACATGCAGGTTCTCTTCAACCATCCTGGTTCTACTGTTGAATACGCTAATTGCTTTACTATTAATTGAGTACCCAATAAAGAATCCTTTATCAGCCTTTACCATCAAACTTTGCCTATGTGATCTTTGGTATTAAGAATTGTAACAGACACCTAAATGGTCTTTCTCATAATGCCTTAAAGTGGTTTTTCTTTCCAAGAAAAAGTTTATAATGGGTCTTGTTATGAGGCTTAGTTCCTTATACCCTATTTTGCACATTTGCAAGCGGTTTTAACTGCTTCAGCCTAAAAAGTAGTAGGTAGCTTAGAATCAGTTAGCATTGTCCTAGCAGCCTCAATTAGTGTTCTATTTTCCCTCTTAGCTACTCCATTTTGTTGAGGAGTTATAGCTATACTAAAATATCTCTTAATACCTTTTCTCTTACAAAAATTCGTATTTATCTCCTATTCTTGAACTCAGTTTATTTATCACAACCTAATTACCTTAACCTTTGATCTATTAGACTTTTTACTCAGTATATTTAAAGGACTTAAGAATGCCACTAGTCTCATCCTTAGTAGCTAGAAAGAAAACCCAACTAAACCTACTGTAATCATTCTTGTGACAACTAGCAATACCATCTTTTTCCTTTTAAAGCGTTTTTTTTTTATAAATGTTGGACCAAACAAATCCATGTGCAACATATGTAAAGGTTGGCTGATTGAACTTACTATTTTGGAATTACAATAAGCTTTATGTTGCTTTCCTTTTTGACAAGCAACACAAGTTTGATCATTTTCAAAAAGTTTTGAAGGTAAACCTCTTACAAGATTTCCCTTAACCAGTTTATTCATAGTTTTGAAATTTATGTGTCCAAGCCTTCTATGCCAAAGTTTAGATTCATCAGATGTGGCTTTTGCAAAGAGACAAGTTAGACCTCTTTTAGGAACAATATTCTTTAAATCAACACTATACATATTGTTCTTTCTAGGAACTTTAAGTAAAACATGACTTTCATCAGTTAACTTAAAGTTTAAAGATAAAACAAAACATTTAGTGTCATTAAAGAGAACACTATTCTTTTTGTCACACATTTGTGAGACACTAAAGAGGTTAAACTTTAACTCTCTTACAAAATACACATTCTCAAAATTTAAAGTACCAGTTTTGATTGTACCTCTGCTTATGATTTTCCCTCCTTTAGGGTCACCTCCAAAGGCAACATATCCTCCATCAATTTCTTCAAAGTCAGTAAGATAGGACATGTTTCCTGTCATGTGCCTTAAGCATCCACTGTCAATTAATCCTTTCTCCTGCAAATATTGTTGTAGATTGCCCTACACATAAGGTAAGAAAATCAGTCTCTTTTGGGGGCCCAAGCCATCACTGACTTGGATCTGCCTTGTACATCAATATAATCAAATCTTTTAAAATTCATTGATGCACTGTTGTGTTTGGAAACATGGTTTAAAACTTTAGTCTTTGGTTAACATACCCAACAAGTTGAGGCGTTAACAACATTAACATTATTCCCCTTAACAGCATTAACTACTGCTTTTGGCCTAGCAATATTAACATTGTTACCCCTAACACTATTATCCCTTTTATTACTATTTTTAAAAGTTGTGTTCTTATTAATGGGCCTCTTAACAGTTGAATGTGCTATTTTAGAAAGATTTTACATTGGACTAGCACCATTCACTGTTGTTTTTGTGTGCGCAATATTAACTTGCCTAGCAATATTAACTGATACTAGGGCAGACTTCATTATTACTGCTTTTGGAACCATGTTCCTTTTAGGACTGGATGAGTCATTCTAGAAAAATTCTAGTGATGATTATAGTTCCA
>BQNB010075579.1:0-13291 GCA_026074375.1 Tanacetum coccineum
ATTTAAACAACTTACACATAAACTTGATTAAAACTTGATTTAACCTACAAAGACCTTAAATCCTAAACTTATAAACCTCAGTATGAGATTCAAATTCAATTTAAAGAACCAAATGGCTCTTGACAGTACTAACTCAAGTTAGTACTGCCTTGAGCCAAACACCCCTTTAAATCCCTTAAACTCATTTTTAGCTTATAAGATAGAGAAATAACACTCAAACTTCAAATACCAGATGCTTATTAGCTTATAACAAACCTAATGAACAACTTTTCATAATTAAATAAGCAGAAACAATAAGCTACTAACTAATGCTAATATTTTTTGAATTTTCAACTGTTTTTTATCACAGACTTATAAAATGAGATTTAAACAAACAACTGAGTATTTTAATCAACAAACAACTATATTAAGCAATATTAAGCTATTCTAAACAACATTAAGCAGACAATAAGCAGTAATAAGCTAAATTGCAAAATTAAGCTTCAAAAGGTAAAAAGTGAACTTACAAAAGCCTTTGCACAAACAAGGCTTATAGCTGCTCTTAGAGCTTATCTTACAGAGCTCTAGCTTATCAGAGATAAGCTAGTAAGGTCATGGAAGCCCTTCCAAATCTGGCTTCCCTTCCAATATAAGCTGAGGTATATTTGGGGAGGAATTTGAGTATTATCACGCTCAGTTAAGCTTTGAGAGCTTAACTGAGTATTTAACTAGCTTATTAGTAAGATTTAAGAGCTTATTAGTTTGAAACAAAGCTTAATTGAACTTATAGAACATTAAGGTGAAAACATGAATTGAACATTAACAATAAGAAATTGAAATTTTATTGATTAACTGAATTGAGTACAAGCTTTTAAAAACATTACATTGAAAACTTTAAGCTAAACAAATACAATAAGCTAAAATATCTAAAATAAGCTAATTCTACACTAAGTCCTAGATGATGAACTCTGTGTGAGAGAGGCTCTTTATATAGGCATGATGTGAAGGTTCTAGGCCTCTGGACGCTCCTTACTTCTTTAATCACAGCCTTCCATCCATAACCGCTTCTTAATCTTCAATCTCATCCGTTGGATCTTGTGCCACGTCCTATTGACCAATGATATTGCTGGGGATTGCCAGCGTGGATAAGTAGGGTGTCAGTGGTGTCAGAGGAAGGCTTCTAGAAGGTGGGAAGTACGTGTATTTGGCTAGTTTTACCCTGCTCTGTCCATGGTGAAAAAGGAGGGAAATGGTGAAATAGTGATTTCTAACCCGTGCTTATAAAGTTTGACTTTGACCCGAGTATTGACCAAGTACAACAATCAAGATATAGGAAACGACCATAAATGGACGTTTAAGATAAGATATCATTCGATGCCATAGCAAAATATCAGAATTTATACATTAGGTCCCATATGTTTTATAAGTCATATAAACGGTTTGGGCTTGTATGGTTTATAGTTACAATTAGCATGTGAGCCGGACCTAGTCACTTCAAGTGGGTCGGGCTTGGTCGTATAAGTATGAGTACGCACTTTGGTTGGTTTTTCGTCTCTTTCAGTCTCGTGGTTTGTTTTTGGTATTTTGGCATTTCTTCCGTTTCATGTGATATTTGAAATATCCGCACCTACACATCACAAAAGACAAAATACACAATATACAAGCATAATTTGCATTATTTCATTTTTTTAGGGTCATTTTTTTTATATAAAACGGATATGTGATTTCTCACATATCATATACTAAGGAAACGAGTTGCTTTATAAATCAAATTTTTATGGTTTTCTTCAAGTAATTAAATACTCGGTTTACCATATCCACATGTGCTTTTATGATGTGTAAACACGATGTGCTCAATTAATCTCTATAAAACGTGCTCATTCTAGAGCAGTTTCTTAGAATATGACCAATAATAATCAACCACATGTATATCTAGAGGATAGATTCACCAATTCCGGACAATGGCTACACAACTTTAATCATCATACCACTATAGTCTCAAACTATATAGATGAGATGACCCAAGTGTAAGCATTAATCGACTGGGACAAGTGGCCTTCTCTACAATCCCTCTTTGGATCTATCTATTTACAGATAAGTTGAAATAATAATGGGACTTGTATATCGCCATATACACATATTGCACATCTTCTGGAATTTATAGCCTTGTAATGAGCTTACCGCCTCAAATGCATTTTCCAAATGTGCAATTATGACTAACAATTCTGGTTTTCTTGCCATGATTAATCAGGTCATGGGCACCCAGTTTGACCAGATTCGTGATACTCACCAGAATTGATAGGTTAAGTTTCTTTGCCCCTTCACATTCACATATGAGTCATAATTGATGTTAAGTATATAAGTAGTGAACTTTCTGACTTGAAAATATGATTTCAAAAGGGCATACAAGTTATCATGGTAGATTCATTTCTTTTGTCAAAACTAATAAATAATTAGATACTACTACCATATATATAAACTTTTAGAGGTGTGATTCACAAATGGATTTTCAGATAGGTTATCAATACTTAGCAAATAATATTGTTATTAGTACCAAGTGCACTGACCCTTTGATCATCTCTCCATTTATGGGTTCAAATTAACAGGTTGTGCCATTCTTCGTGAGCATACTCCATTTTACGATATGTCTTGGTAGTTGTTGACGATCATTTGACGCCATCGAAAAACTCATACGGTAATTGCTTTAAGATTGTTAGGCGTCCCACTTATCATGTTAATCCATTATACTCAGCGTTTATCCAATATATTAAATAACTCATAACCATAGATAATAACCTATATTTGATTTCATTCTATTAGTCTATGTGGGTTAAGTTCCACCCTTATCAAAAAAACATATATTTCTATTTCTAGAATGAATCACTCCAAAAAGAAGATAAGGCTATGCTAACCCAAAAGACTAAGGGCATGCTTGGTAAAAGGGTATAAAGGGTAAGGAATGGGTAAGGAAATGAAAAGTGATGGTTGGTTACAAGGAAAGTAATGCTCCATTACCCACTACTAGGTAATACTCCATCACCCAACAAATTGAAGGATATCAAGATCTATTATGCTTTCTTTAAAAAAAAAACAGTTACCAATTTTCTTCCTAATTGATTATTTAATTTTGATTATTACTTTGACTTTTTTTCTTTATACGCATGCCATCAATTTAAATTGTTTACTTTTTAGTTTCCAATCGGAATCAGCGCCTCACAAATTCAGATTTTGTTTTTTTTCCATCAATTTAATTTTGAGCTACGTTTCATTGGAATTTTTGAATCTGTTAGTCAGTGACATTTATTTTGTTACATTAAAAGTGTCGATTATGCGATTTTGTATTATTTAAGTAATTAGTGTTTCTTTTGATAATGTCAAAGTAGTTTGTAATAAGGTATATTATGCTAAAAGAATGAAATAGCATAATTACCAAAGTCTAAGGACTAGATGTGACAAGTTAGGAAAATAAGGAAGGAAAACCTCTTTCCATTAACTATAAATACCCCTCTAATCTTCATTAGAGGGTGATGCACTTGTAACAAACTCTTTCCATTTTCTCTCCTTTTTATTTCATTTGAATTTCAAATACCTGCCTCTCTCTCTACTATTCTCTCTATGCATACATGTTCGATATGATTGATTCAAGATTAATGTGACCTATCAATTTCTTTTTTACTTCACATTTTCTCATTTGTTGCATGACTTACAAGTATATTATCAATTTTTAGTTTTATTTACATTTGTAATATTCATTACAAGTTTACAACCAAGCAACATCAATGTAATGGAATAACTCATTATATTCCTTAGTATACCGTTTGCATTTCCCTTTCCCATTCCTTTTTTTTGAACCAAGCACGCCATAAGTTTATCTTTGTTTATTTTGAAAATTCCCCAACATGAAATGCGGCACCAATCAAGATACAATCATGATGACTTAAACTCCTGGAGGAAAGGAGCGCACGGAGGATGAATTTCTAGCCTTGGCTAAGGGTGCTGGATTTGGTGGTATGAGAAAGACATGCAAGGTCTGCACCTTTTGGGTCATGGAGTTCTACAAGTAGTACTATCCTTGTTATATAAGATGTGGATGGCACCTTAAAACCTAAGGCGTACTATTCTTGTTAAATAAGTTCCGGTTTTCGTGACGTAAAATAATGAGTTTACCAAGCTCACTAATATATATCATTGTAACATTAGTTTGTATGCTTTCATATATAGTTTCATCACTTTCACGTATTTCAACTAGTATATGAAGATTATATCCGGGTTCAGTTGATCAATACGATCCGCATTGATGTTCACTCTATATGATATTGCCGAAGAAAGTTGAGTGAAAAACGCTTGACGAATATCTTGCAAGAAATGTATTAGAAGGATGACACTTTAATTTTAGGCAACTACCATTATGAAAATAATGACAGAATGCCTTTCTGTAAAATATAACACAGGTCTTGCCAAAGTAATAATACATGCTGCTAGTGTAGTTAACGTTATCATACACCCGTTTTATTTATATTATACAAACAGGTAAAGTATAAGATAGTTCTTGCTAAATATTACATTATGCATAGTACTGCTCAAGGTTTGTCTTTCTATTAAGTTCCCTGGAGAATAAGTTCTTGAAGAAATCAACAACAGCTACCCTTGTAAATTTCGGAGGCGTCTTTGGGGTTATTAGGCTTGGTGCTGGCCCTAAATCTCCATCCAACTTTGGGTTTAGAAAAGTGGCTATAGACAACCTCTCTTTCTCGGAGTTCACAGTTGCTCTATGCTCGACACTTTTATACTGTCCGTTCGTTACAATCTGAAAGTGAACACAATTGTTTTAAGTCATTAATTAATTTCTCTAATATGGAAACTATTCACATATGTATCTTTTTCTTTTTACAAATCATTGGTGATACTATGAAAATGTTAAAAACAAAAGATGATTAGGAGAAAAGTAAAGAAAATGACCTCTAAGATCTCTCCTATATTAACAACGAAAGCGTTAGGGAGAGGTTTAACGGGGATCCAAATGTCATCCTTCCTTATTTGGAGACCTGGCACTTCATTGAGTTCGAGAAGAAAGGTTATCCCAACAGCATCAGAATGAGGGGTGAGACCGATGACTTGTTCAGGTTGTGGACATGGTGGGTAGTAGTTCATTCTCATTGACTGCATCCCTTCTTCGAACAATACTATCATGTCCTTACTTTCCATTTGTAAAGCTTTTGCAATGTAGAGCAGAGTCTTTATAGCGGTATTCTTGAGCTCTCTTGAATATGCTTCTAGGGTGTCTCTATCATTGTAAAAAAAAAAAACAATTATATGTTTATATATATGAACCACTCCGATCCATGTAAAACTATTATGTGCAACATTGGTTTGTGTATATAAAATAAACTTTTACTCATTTTGTCCCTGCAACTTCAGACTTACTCATGACAATCTAAACATTGTAAGTTTGAACCCCAGCCTTGACATGCCATGTAAATGACCATGGCAAAATTTGCATCTTGAATTCTCAGCCATGGTTTCCTTGTCAAGCCTGTGTTATTTGGATACAACTATTTGATAATTTAATTTAGATTGGTTATAGCATCCTACAAAGCCGTTATGCGGATGAAGCAGAAAAGCTGGGGAATTCAATTCAAGAAGATCCAAGCAAAAAGTCTCCTTTAAGGTATTATGTTCCAGTGTCTTCCTCAAGGATTAATTTAGAGTCTCCCACAATGGATCTATTTCTATTCAAACTCAAGTGCTAATAAAAAAGGTTTTTAAAATTTTATTTTCTTTCTGTGTCATTTATGATCATCAATTTCATTTCAATAGTAATTACTAGCAGTTATTAAATTGCTGAGAATTCCACAACCAAAAAGAAAGACATATCTAATAGCGGGACGCCTTAAAGAGTTTTGATTAGGCCCAATGGGAATCAAAAAATGCTATTTTTCTAAAAAACCTCCTCCTAATACATTTTCTACTCACACAAGATCTTGACAAATAGCGAAACTGACGGTTTGGATTTAGAGAGATAATAAGTGGAAAAAATATATATTATATGATTGTTTGTGTAAGAGGATAAGTAAGATGATTTTGTAGGAGATTTTAGCTCAAATGGGAAATTTGTCATGTAAACCTTGTTGAAAAGGAAGAAAACGTATAAAAAACTTCAAATTAGGTGGAAAGCTTGGTGGATGGCTGTTATGTGGAAGAGTAGGTAATGAAAAGTCTTTTTGTAAGACAAACAATTATTTGGAAGGAAAAGTCCAAAAAGAGATAGTAGTTTCAATATGTAAAATAAGAGATAAATCTTTATATGGCAAGATAGAAGAAGATAAATCTTGCTTCATACAATTGATAGTAATTGGTGATCCCTATCTGCTCAAAATACTGTTTCGTATTAACGAGAGATCGCAAACATATATCCTAATTCCTAGCTAATACAAGTACAAGGATGAGAAAATGATCACCTGAATGGCAGAGGTAGGTTAGGAAACAAGTGTGGCTTTCTAACACCATGTGGGAGAGTAATCAAATAAAAGATATCAGCCCAATCAAGCTTTTGTTCCTCCGAAACGACAAAAGCTTGTCCAAATCCCTCAACGTCGTCCTTTGTTTGCCAAAACTTTTTTTTCTCCTCCATTGGCAACTTGAAGAATTCTTGCGTCTCTTTCTTTACTTTATCCATCAATGAAATACTCACTCCATGATTTATTATCTGTCACGATAAATCCCTTTTTTCCTTAAAACAGACGTACTATGACTATATTTATTACAACTTGCATTGATACTCGTTAATTTTCCAAGAACAGGCAAGTCTTGAAAAAGATCTAGCATATACATAATCTAGGCCATATATATATGGTCATATGCATGCAGTACGGAAAGGAGTACTATACCTGAAAGAATCCCCAATCTTTACAAGCAAGGTGTAGCTTTTCTAGCTCCTGGTGATCAGCTGCTGATAACCGCGCCATATCAATAACGGGCACTTCGGGAAAGGAAGATGGTGGCGGTGATATGATAGGAGGATCTTGATCGAGGCGAACATATCGGGGTGGAACCTTGGTAATTGGTTCCTTAGCTAGTTCTTGTACACTAGGCACCAAAAGTGAACTCCCCAAACCACTTCCCTTTGGTTCCATTATATTCGGTGTGTATTTACTGGAAGTGAAGGAAAAGGGTAGGAAAGGATATACTCGTAGCTTGTTTGGTTTTTTTTTGTCAAACCTATCACCTACCCGCCCACATTTGAGATGAAAAGTAATGAAGAGAATGAAGCATTTAATAAAAGAAGCTTGACAAAGAGACCCTTGATGATATTTCTTTTTATAATTTGTGCTTATAATTCTTTGTACTTGCATGATTAGGAATGACAATGGGACGGGTTTGAGGCAGGACAACCACCCTCATTTCCAAATCCGATTTGCAAATCATGTCTTAAACCCGTCCCGATCCCAATGGAGATCTTATCAGGGCACTCCATTGGGGCGAGATGCTCCCTCAAACCCGCTCCATTCCCCGTTGGGAATCTTATTGGGTTATCTTTACGAGCGCAATGCTCCACCAAATACACGTTGTTCTCAGTTTATTATTAATTTTACGCCATATTTTTACAAATGTGATTACATGCAATAATATGAAGAATCAATAACTCACTAATTAAATATTAATTAGTAGCATGTATAAGTTTTCAACAAATTAAACATAGGTAATGATAACCACGTTAAAAACTTAACTTCTTTTAAAAACATTACACAAAAAAAGTTTTTATAATCACAACTTGCAATCTTGCAAATATATAAAACTACAAAAAATTGAGAATATGAGTTTTTATTACGTAAATACTAACATAACAATATATGAATATAATAAATCTATATGTATATATAGTTTCAGGGCGGGGCGGGTTGGGGATGTTATGCCCCGTTCCCGTCCCGAACCCGAAAAAAATCCCCGTAAATGCCCCGAAACTCGCCCCGCGACCCAATAAGCATGCCCTGAAAAATCCCCGTTAATGATTCTGCTAAGTGAAAAGATCAATGACTAAAATTAAGAGAAATAATTAGTTCATGATACATGTTGTATGATTGTGTGTAGGGGTGTCAGTAGGGTCGGGTTGACCCGACCCGAACCCGATAAGGCTTATCGGGTCGGGTTAAGTCGGGTTGAAAAAGCTTATCGGGTGAGTTTCACCCGAACCCGATAACCCGATATTGTTATCGGGTCGGGTTAGGGTTGAATTATTTATCTTGTCGGGTTATCGGGTCAACCCGATAAAACCCGAAAAATATTATATAATTTTTTTAAAAGAAGTTTATAAGCCAAGTTTTGCATGAAAGGCCCATCCAGTGATAGATTAGTGCCTAAAACTTTTTAGTCGCTAGTCCCATATGGCCATACTCCCTTTACTCCACCCAAGTATTACTTTTACTTCTTAAAAAAAGTTGGTCTGTTCATTCCCTCACAATTTATTATGAGTCAATTGATGAATAACAGGTCAGTTTTGTTAAAAATATTATAGAATATGAGTATGTTGTTAATACGAGATGTGCGACATATATAAAGGGACAAGTATTAAACACGCATCACACTTAAATAACGAAGTTCAAATAACTAGTTATGCATACAAACCTATTTCAATTTCAGATATACTAAACACTATTGACAAGCCCTGTTAAAGCATTCAGATATATTTGTGATTTCAACATATGTCCTTTTTGAAAGTAAGTATTAAACACGCACCACACTTAAATAACGAAGTTCAAATAACTAGTTATGCATACAAACCTATTTCAATTTCAGATATACTAAACACTATTGACAAGCCCTGTTAAAGCATTCAGATATATTTGTGATTTCAACATATGTCCTTTTTGAAAGTTTATATCACATAAACTATGTATTTGGCCATCCATATCTAAATAGTTTGTTTAAGTTTAGTTAGATAATTTTGTCTGATTTTCTAATGAAGTTTTGATATTGATACTTGATTTATTAGTTTGCTTATAATCCGATAACCCGACCCGACATAACTTGACCCGAATCCCACCCGAACCCGATAACCCGATTCCTTATCGGGTCGGGTTGTGGGTGAGTTTTCAAAAATCAAAACCCGACTCAACTCGACCCGGCAAGACCCGATAACCCGACCTGATAACACCCTTAATTGTGTGGGTAAAAGGATGAGTAAGATGATTATGTAAATGATATAGCAATGCTCTTTCAGTTTTAATTACCCATTTTTTTTGGAATTTATATCCGCCAATATTATTGAATTGAACAAACATACTAAGTATAGTAGTCACCTAAAAATTAGGTAACTAAAAGTTTCATAACTTGGTAACCAATGTTCTATATAATAAAAAAGTCACTCCCCCGTCCCATTTTTAGGTGGTGTTTGTTTTTTCATAAATTGCTTTTAACAGCATCTTAATTTGACTCATTCAGATACGGTCAGACATTTGGGTCATTAAGACTGTTTGTTTTTTTCAAGTCATTCAGAGCGTTTGTTTTTTTTCGTATCATTAAGAGGTAGTAAGAGGCATAAACCTCTTACTGAACTAGATGTGGAGGGGGTGTCTTAACACCTCTTAATGTCTTTTTTTTTTTACTTTTATTTTTTATTTTTTTCTACTTTGTTATGATTTTTTTTATTTTGGTGTTTTTTTTTATTTCTTGATTTCTTTTTCTTATTTCACCTTTGTCTTTTATATTAAAAATATTAAATAGAATCATTGCGTATGTTTTATTAGATAAAGAGTGTATAAGATGATATGTGTCAACTTATATTTTTTTTCAAATTGAAGGGTACGGTTTCGGACTCATACATCTCAATTCTAACGCGACTCATTTAGTTAATCGTCTTAAGAAGTTCAATTCAAACTTTAAATTGATTATACTGTAAAATTTGTTTTTTTATTTATTTAATGAAGTTTATTTCTTGTGCGAACGCAATCGTTTCATATTTAAATTGTAAAAACTGTAGTTTAATACATCTAGACTTTTTACCAAAACAAACAGTTTTATTTCATTCAGATTCAGATTTCTCAACCAGTTATTCAGATTCAGATGGTAATCAGATCAAGACTTTTCTACCGAATATTCAGATTCAGATGTGCGAATCAGATTCAGATTCAGAGCCTCTTAATAAACAAACAGCACCTTATTGTCCATGTTTCTTTTTTAGGATGACCAAATTTAATTGTCCACTACTAAATATAGATAGGGAAGTTTGATCAAGTTTACGATATTACCCTTGTTTGAAATTATTATTACAAACATTAAAAAAGACTTTAATTAATTAGTTAAGGGTAAAACTGTCATTTTATCAAAAAGTAAGAAAGAGAAAGCAGTAATAAATGTACTTTTTTAAACTATGTGTTTTTTGTCGGGGGACAATAATTTTGGGACGGAGGGAGTATGTTATTTCGAAGCAAATTGGTCAAAACAAACTTGTTAAAAAAAATTATACCAACCAGGTTACTTTATTAATATGAGCAATTGATTGGCTAATTGAATTTGGTCATAATATTAAAGTTTCGTTGGGAAGGTTGTTAACACATGCGAGAGGTTTCGGGTTTGAGCCTCACCGTAAGGGTTTTCATGTAGGGTTTTATGACCTAATTAACAATTAATTAACACGAGTACGCAGCGGAATTAAAGAACACATGTCGAACACATTAATTAACAAGGATAGAAGATGATTACCTTTTAGCACGAAACGATACATTGTTTAAAGGTAACCATTAACTCCGTCTTCTATATATGCGTATGTATAATAACCACACGCAAAACCTTCAAGATCTAACGTAAGATCTCTCTAAGCTTCCACACATAATACGTTCTTAGCAAACAATAAAGTATGCTAGTACTAATAGTGTTTTAGTAAACGAACACCGCAACACTTGAATCAATCAATACGCGAGCTAACCCCACGGTGGTGGTGGTACACGACCGCCAAACAAAACCCTAAAGGGTTGTTTGGTTTAGTTCGATCGGCAAAGAAGACAAACCAAAAATCCCTTTGGGTTTGTGGGATCGGTCGAACACAAGGAGGAAGATATGGGAGAGTATTAGGGATTTTTCACAAAGCACATACTCAATAATGAACCTCAAGTCCTCTTTATATAGCCTACACAATCTTGGAGAATAAGCAAGCAAGCCCAAAACCGTATTGGGTTGTGGGTTTCAGCCGACCAAAGGAGAATGGGGGAAACCCTCACTTTTTTCCCCGTTTTGCATATTAGTCCTTAATGTTTAACTATTAAACATTTAACTAATAAAAACATTTAACTATTATATTTATTTATCGTTTACTAAAAACACTAATTAAACATTATTTACGTATTAACGTGTGCGTCCCCTAGGCTCGAATAAATAATTCGGACATATATTATTTACGATGGACATATTCCAACATATTCGTTATTTTAGGCCCCCTAAAAGTAAATTAAATAAGTCATGAAGCAAAACATATACTCCGTAGGAGATATTTTACAAATTAATACTCACGAGACTATCTAAATTTATTTATAAAAAAGTTATTATTTAACCGATATAAATTTATTTATAAATTATGAATAGAGACTTAAAACGATATTATTTTGAAGAGTTTGTTAATTAATCGAGTTTTTAGTTCATAGCATGGTGGTTTAATCACTAATGCTTGTGTTATTGTCTTGTTAACCAAGGCTCGAAATCTCATATTTTTATTCCTTTTAACACCGTTTAAACTTCACTGGTATTCTTACTACTAGATAAGATCATATAATGTGACGTCCCATCACCGTAGCACGTATCGTATAGAGAAAAGACGATGATTAAATTGTGCTAACCACATAGATACTATGCAAGTATTAAATGGGTTTCGAGCAAAATTCTAGCACCATATTTTTTGGTAACCATTGACATCTATCAATCCTGATGGGTTGGGGCACATAAATAAGTAATAAGATAAAACATGTATATGCTTTGTACGTATAAATACAAGTCAAGGAAGAACAGGAAGCTCAATTTCATTTGAAAGAAAAGAAACTTACACGTCCATGTTCTACATAGCAAAACTTCAAAGGAATCCATTCACATTGTCTTTCAAGATCCTCGATCTGTTTCCTTGTTGGTGGATTCCCACTACAAAATATGAAACAAATGAGAATCAAGTTTGAGAACAAATTAAATTGTTGCAAATGCTACAAATTTCAAGTGTTTTCTGTCGTCCTACTGCATGTAAACGAGGAATAATTTGTACAAAGAACACAACTACATATCCATGTATAGTCTTTTCTTACCTGTTCACGCAGAGAATAAACATAAGATTGCCAGGACTAGACTTTCTTCCAAACGTGCTATATGGAGGGTAACATCAAAAACCGGTCTCACTTCAATTATCTTCATGGTACTTAACAACTCACCAGTTTCAGTTATAGTATCAACAATGATTAAAAATGCAAGCATTAAGGTGCTCAAGAAATAAGACTAAAAACATATACTCCCTTAATCTCAAAATAAGTTTTCAGTTTGATTTTTCAGAGTCAAATTGGTTCAATTTTGACTTTAAATATATTTTTTTCATACTTGAAAAAAACTATAACAATGCAAATACACTTAAAACCCATTAGATTCATATATTTGCATCAAGTATTATTGACAAACACAGAAATAATTAAATGTCAAAGTTGAATCAGTTTAACTCTAAAAAATTAAACTAAACACTTATTTTAACACGGGTGTAATATTAATTAAGAGTCATCAAACCACAACCACATTTCATAAGTCACATTTAACATCATCCCCACTTATGATGATATCATGCAAAATTGGTTTACCTTTTATTACCAACTATCGATTATGAAACAAATCAAAATCCAAATTTACTCAAACTTATAATCAAATTCTAAAATTATAATCCTATAAAAAAAACCCTAAAAATACGAAAACCCTCCCAAGTAATGTAATTAGGGTTGATATACTTACAAAAATTATTTAGGTTGAACTCAATGCATGCAATTTTTATGATCATCACACATCTTCTCCATTCTGAATTCTGGATTGCATAACTGAATGTGCCAAAAAATTGGTTTAGTGCTTTTGATGACTCTGAGCATTAGTTGAGGACACGTGTTTATGGCACCGTTATTGTTTGTATAATTTAATTATTATTATATTATAATTTGTGTTACTTTTCATCAGACACACATGCAATTTTCCATGATTGTATAAACTTGTACTCGTACGTAATTAAGTTGTTTTTTAAACTTCCGTTTTGTTATCAACACAGTCTATGTACTTGATAAAGAAAAAAAAACATACATCACTCAAAACA
>BQNB010075579.1:17695-28373 GCA_026074375.1 Tanacetum coccineum
GTTTAGGGTCGTCTATTTATAGGGTCTAGAAATTGATCGATATGTCGTATCAAGCGATGTGGGATACGGCGTATTGGGGACTTCTTGGAGTAAAGACCACGTTTGATATCTTCCGGAATATTTTATTACTATATTGTGAATACGACGTATTGGTCTTCTCTGGATACGGCGTATTAATCTTGTTTCCTTCGTGGTCTTTGTTAAGTGTAGGCACGAATACGCCGTATCTTCTTGCTGGATACGGCGTATTAAGGTAAAATTAGTTGGTTCTTCTTTGTTGACCAAAGTATTATATACGACGTATCATTGATGTGGATACAATGTATTTGATGTGTCGTTGTGTGGTGTATATTTTTATGATTTAAGTTTTAAATTTATATTTTGCCGACTTAACCAAAAACAACACTTTAACGGGCAGTGTAATCTAGGTCAAACCTATGCTAATCCTATGTTAGTTCTAATCCTATTTTTAATAGGTAAAAGCGAGGTTTCAGCCTGAGAGACTGGCATGGGTTTGGTGGTGACTACAATCAATTCAAGACACTTTAACCCATGTAAGCAAATTAACATAAGATAAAAGAGCGGTCAAGCTTTATGATAGAAAACTATATTAGCCATCATTAATCCGATTAGAAGTTGGTTTGTTTATTCAGTGCATGTAAGCAAAATTAACAGATGATAAAAAGATTTAGGCGGTCAAGCTTTATGATAGAAAACTATATTAGCCATCATTAATCCGATTAGAAGTTGGTTTGTTTATTCAGTGCAATGATTACTTATCCCGAGGTGGCATATCATTCTTAAACTTAGGCGGGACTTCATCCTAAGACCTAGACATATTAATTATGTCACAATTAAAGCATCCGCATAAAGCATCCTTATTTACTGATTATAATCTATCTTAGGGATTAAAGCAATGGTGATCTTGTTAAACCCTAGCCCATAGAGACTTTACCCACTTACTGCTTAATGCCAATTTATACTCTAGTAGTCCACTTGTCCAACTGTCTGATAGAATCTGAACGTTATTTGTTGAATTATCTAGGTTCACCTGCTAGTCAACTTGTTCAATAAACCAAAGGCAATTTCCTTAACTTGTTAAGCAGAATCATCAAGAAGCGTATCTTAGCCACAGTTTTAGAAGGACAATACTTGTAATCCTATGATTCTAGATGTATATATCACTATATGGAGAGCTATCCCGGCATCTAGATTACTTGGTCTGTATCACTAGATCCAGTTGAATGATAGGTCGCATACAAAAGCACGTAAACAAGTATAAATTGATAAACATAAACAAGCATACAACGATAAATTAAGAAATCGAGATATAAAAAAAGTAAACACTTTGTTCTTATAATAATGTGCTAATACCGGAGGTATTAGCCTTGTCAAAACATCATAATTAATACAAGAGTAATGGCTTAGCCAAGGTAAACTAACCGAGTTAATGAGTGATACCAAAAACTGAACAATTACAAAAGTATAAGAAATTACACGTTGTCTCATGGGGATTGGAATGCATTGCGGGACCTCTTCTACTCTTTTTCTCTTCTAAAAATATACTTTTGTGGTTTAGGTATCGAGAATATGCTTTAGCAAACTTAAAACTTATTTTTGAGTTATTTTATAAGGTCTAGAGTCGGTGTCGATACGGCGTATCCAATGGCTTGGATACGACGTATTAGAGTTTCATGGAGTAGGGACCACTTTTGATATCTTCCAGAATATTTTATTCCCATATAGCTTGAATACGGCGTATTGCGTTTCCTGGATACGACGTATTGGTCTTGTGTCTTTCGTGGTCTTTGGTGAGTGCAGGCATAGATACACCGTATCTTCCTTGATGGATACGACGTATTGGTAGTTAGAATAGTAATCTTGAAAATATCCTTGTTTAAGCTCCAAAATGTGTTCCTTTTAGTCAAGTTTCACCAAGTACTCTATGATTACTGCAATTCTTAAATATAAACGATTAAGTAACAATTCTTTGCAATAATTACACAAAATGGGTTAATTACATAGGATAAATGATGCTATAAAATAGACATTATTTGATGTCATCAATATTCTTCAAAGTCAGGCAATGGTATTTTAATTCGTCAAAGTCTTGGATACGTCGTATAGGTCTAGAATAATACGGCATATTTGCTGTCAGATCAGTAGACTTTCTCAAACTATTCGTTTATGCTCCAAAATGCGTACCTTTTAGCATAACTTCACCAAGTACTCCATAATTACTGCAATTCTCAAATATAAACGATTAAGTAATAATTCTTTGCAATAATCATACAAAAATGGATAATATACATGGGATAAATGATGTTATAAAAGTGACGTTATTTGATGTCATCATAGTATTTTGTGAGTCGTTTCATGAACATTCGGTTTTGGTTATTGTTTAAACTAGTCTCGGTTTAAATTCTTGACACAAGACGAAACAAATAGGTTCCCTTCCCTCTTGTACTATGACCGGCCACCACAAGGGAACATGGGAGCTAAACTTTTGCCTCCATGTAAGTCCCCACTTTTGTCTCTATACATATCAAATTTCTCACACACAATGCATGTTCAAACATCACCAACTAAAAACCTTCTTTCCCTTTTCTCTCTTATAACCGGACAAGCCACAAGGAAGCAAGAACACCACCATTTTTCATGTTTTATCAAGATCAAGGTTCAAGAAAACATTCTAGGGTTGATTTCTATTAGTCTTGGGTAATAAAAAACAACATTCAGGATGTTTTCTTGTGTCTAGCCACCAACCTAAACCCATTTTTGTAAGTTGTCTAAATCTTTAAATAGTTGTACTTTTATGTTTATTATGATGATCTTAAGCTAGTTGTAAAATGTGTTTGTTTTAAAATCAAAGACTAAAATCAAAACATGACCAAAAAGGGTGCGTTTGGTTGTGACGTGAACAAAAGGGAAAAACAAGGGTTGTGTTAATACAAATATTCGCGCAAATACGATATTTATATTTAATGATCTTCATGTTTTGATAATAACAAATATAATGTCATACTACGTAAAAGTTTACGTAAACATGTTATTTAGTCGAAAGTTTACTTGACGATGACAAATCACTTAAGGTATGAATATGGCATTATTAAACATAGTTAATGATCAAAGAAAATATTATCATTTGCATAAACCCTTTCTAATCAAATGATTGAAGTTAACACATGGTTAATTATAAGCTAGTTATACTAATCATGTAAGACAAAATAAGATTAACCATAAGTGGAAACAATCTTTCTAAATCTTATTAGAGCAACAAACAATAAAAACCCTAAACAAGGTCTCTTCTATGGGCGAAAAAATGGCTCCCTCTATTCCATCAATTCTGATCGCATAATCTTCTTCTTTCTTGATCCGAATATCATATAACTACTCTTGTTTAATTGTTATTTATGATTATAATGATTTACAAGTTTTTATTGATTGATGTTTCTCTAATGATTTAGGGTGCGATCTCTCATTTAGGGTTTGGTGTTTTTTCGTTCTTTAGGGATCTTTATTAATTCTTATCGACTTTCATTATGGAAGTCAGATAGTCCTTTGTGTATTTATATTATTGCCTTCCTTCAAAGGTTTTTCGTGATGAGTAGGACGTGGATCCTCATATTTGTTGTGTGATCTTTTAGTTTTCTTTGTTTAGGGTTTTTTAGGTTTCGGTTTGCTTGTTGCAGTCAAGAATGTCGAATACAAGTGATAAGGGTACTATGTTTGGAGATGGTACTGCTAGGGTTGGTATGCAGCTTAGAAGTAGTCCAAAGGTGAGTTCATCTTCTCCTTTAGTTTCTCTATCTTCTATTATTAACGTGCCCCTGATGAACTGTTATAGTATAGATGTTGCTGTGCCCTTTTAGAGTTTCCATTAACTTACTGTGGGGTGGACTTGCAAAGTTAATTAAAAATTTGGAAATTTAAATTTTGGGAATTTTTTTAAACTGGTTTTAAACTTGGATGAGTTATTATCTGAGTTGACTAATGAAGATCGTATGGAAACCTTGGAAGCATTAGGTTCTATATGTAATTCAATTAAGGTTGATCGTAATAATGCTGATGTTATCCCTTGTAAGGTTTCGTATGTTGATGATTCAATTAATCTTAATGTTGATGAATCCACAATACCTAGTGACCCTATCGTTCAGTCTGTGGACATCAATAAGTCAACATCCTATGCTGGAGTTGCGGGTGGAAGTGCAAAGGATCAACCAAATATTAATTCCAACTTTCGTACCTTGGTGGCTGATCCCGTATTTGATGGTGTTAACATCTCTATTCCTCATAAAGTTGTTGAAAAGGTTAGTACTCGCTTTGAACACACTCTATATGGCTACTTTATTGGAAAGAGAATGGCGTTTCCGGTTGTTGAATATTATGCTAGGAACAACTGGGCGAAACATGGGCTGAAAAGGATTATGATGAATTCCAAAGGCTTCTTTTTCTTTAAATTTGATTCCCGGGCTGGTTTAGAGGCTGTTTCTGGAGGGATGTGGTCACCTTGTTGATTCATAATTCTCCGATCCTTTCTCAAGAAATGGTCGATGGATACTAGATTGCTCAAAGAAGAATTGACTCGTATTTCGATATGGGTTAAATTGCATGATGTTCCTATTCAAGTTTTTAAAGAGGATGGTATTAGTCTAATTGCTACGTTCATTGGTAAACCTGTTATGCTTGATTCATACACAAGCTCATGTGTAATGATTCGTGGCGGTAGGAGTAGTTTTGCTAGATGCTTAATTAAGGTAAATCAGAATGGTGGATCAGTGGGTCGCACCATCCAGCTGTTTGGGCCAGCATTTGAATTTCAAAGGTTTGCCTATAAATAGAAACCTTAAGCTTTCATTTTACACAACTCTTGACAAATATTTTTCACATACATCTTTTATCTTTTATATTCTTTGATCATTATACTTGTTACATAATCCATTACAAGTGATCAACTCATTCCACTCTTTAGTGAAGAACACTCAAGAAGACGTCAAGCTTCAAGTGTTAATAGTTTAGTTGTGTCATCACGTTTGTGATAATCATTCATCTTGTATATCTTGTGTTGTGTGTTGTGTGTATCATATGTGTATGATAGGTTAGTATTTAGGCCTCAAAATACATAGTGTGTTAGATTGGTTCTATCTCGAAGTAGAACTCGGTATTTAGCTTAGTACCAGAAAAAGTGTAAGCGACGTGTACGGTTTTCTCCGCCTAAAGGGAGCTTGTTGACATAGTGAAGATAACTCTCAAGTTGGGTACTTAGGGAGTGGAGTAGGGCGAAGAGGAGCTTCGTAGCCGAACCACTATAAATCATTGTGTCATTGGTTTGATCTTTCTTATCTTTACTTGTTCATATTTCGTAGATTACTTATTTACTTATTGCATCGCTATCATATACACTTGTGTATATCTCTTGAGTTCACATAAGTCGATAATCTAAGTTTTAATTTAAAATGGTAAAAACTATTCAACCCCCCTTCTAGTTTCCACAATTGGTATCAGAAGCCAAGGTCACCCAAGATCTTTAACGTATATTGTACATTAAAGCTTGAATCGATCTATGGATTCGGATAAATATCTAGAAGGGCAATCTATGCAAAGACCACCTCTTTTTGAAAGTGATCATTTTATTTATTGGAAAAATAGATTTGAAACTTATGTGAAAGCAAAAGATTTAGATCTTTGGCATATTATCTTGAATGGTGATTTTCCACCGCTTGCCAAAAACGAAGTTACCCAAATTTTAGAGGTTGTTCCTTTTGAAGAACAATCCGATGATCTTAAAAAGAAACTTGCTAAAAATAATGAAGCTAAAATGGTTCTTTATAATGCTTTACCTAAAAAGGAATACGAAAGAATTTTTATGTGTAAAACGGCTAAAGATATTTGGCAATCGTTGTTAATCACACATCAAGGTAATAGCCAAGTAAAGGATAATAAAATTGATCTTCTTGTTCAACAATATGAACAATTTACTATCCTTGAAGAAGAATCTATTGATAGCGGTTTTGCTAGATTTAACACTATTATTACTAGTCTTAAAGCTCTTGATGAAGGTTTCTCTAGCAAGAACTATGTTAGGAAGTTTCTTAGGGCTCTACATCAAAATACATAGTGTGTTAGATTGGTTCTATCTCGAAGTAGAACTCGGTATTTAGCTTAGTACCGGAAAAAGTGTAAGCGACGTGTACGGTTTTCTCCGCCTAAAGGGAGCTTGTTGACATAGTGAAGATAACTCTCAAGTTGGGTACTTGGGGAGTGGAGTAGGGCGAAGAGGAGCTTCGTAGCCGAACCACTATAAATCATTGTGTCATCGGTTTGATCTTTCTTATCTTTACTTGTTCATATTTCGTAGATTGTTTATTTACTTATTGCATCGCTATCATATACACTTGTGTATATCTCTTGAATTCACATAAGTCGACAATCTAAGTTTTAATTTTAAAACGGTAAAAACTATTCAACCCCCCTTCTAGTTTCCACAATTGGTATCAGAAGCCAAGGTCACCCAAGATCTTTAACGTATATTGTACATTAAAGCTTGAATCGATCTATGGATTCGGATAAATATCTAGAAGGGCAATCTATGCAAAGACCACCTCTTTTTGAAAGTGATCATTTTATATATTGGAAAAATAGATTTGAAACTTATGTGAAAGCAAAAGATTTAGATCTTTGGCATATTATCTTGAATGGTGATTTTCCACCGGTTGCCAAAAATGAAGTTACCTAAATTTTAGAGGTTGTTCCTTTTGAAGAACAATCCGATGATCTTAAAAAGAAACTTGCTAAAAATAATAAAGCTAAAATGGTTCTTTATAATGCTTTACCTAAAAAGGAATACGAAAGAATTTTTATGTGTAAAACGGCTAAAGATATTTGGCAATCGTTGTTAATCACACATCAAGGTAATGGCCAAGTAAAGGATAATAAAATTGATCTTCTTATTCAACAATATGAAGAATTTACAATCCTTGAGGAATAGTCTATTGATAGCAGTTTTGCTAGATTCAACACTATTATTACTAGTCTTAAAGCTCTTGATGAAGTTTTCTCTAGCAAGAACTATGTTATGTAGTTTCTTAGGGCTTTGCATCCTAAATGGAGAACAAAGGTTACGGCGATTGAAGAATTAAAAGATTTGTCATCACTAGCTCTAGACGAGCTTATCGGCAAGCTAAAAGTACATGAAGTACTCCTGGAAATAGATTCCGAAATTTATAAAGGCAAAAAGGAAAGAATTATGTCCATCTCCTTGAAAGCTAAGAAAGAGTCTAGTGATGATGAAACTTCGACATCCGAAAGCGATGACGAAGAATATGTTATGGTCGTAAGGAACTTTAAAAAGTTCTTTAAAAGAAAGGGTAAATTTGTTAGGCAACCAAGAGAAGAAAAGAAGTCATTCCGACAAAAGTATGAGAAGAAAGGAAAGAGTGACCGAAAATGTTTTAGATGTGGTGATCAAATTCATCTCATTGGTGATTGTCCAAAACTATCTCGCAACAGAGATCAAAAGGCCTTCATTGGAGGTTCTTAGAGCGCTAGCGAAAATGACGCCGAAGACAAAACCAACGATGAAACTTATCTCATAGCTAAATCGTCGAATGAGGTAACTCTTAACTCTTCTTATTATAATAATAATGCATCTTCTCTTGATAATGATAGTATGCAAATAGATTATGATAGCTTATGTGAAATTAGCTTAAAATCATTAACAAGAATAAAATTTTGAAAGATAAAAGAGATCTTCTAGAAAATGAGATTTTATAATTGAACGAGAAAATTAAGAAACTTGAGAGAAGTAAAGAAATTGAGATTGCGTGTAAGTCATGTGAAGAACTTAAATTGTAAAACACCAAACTTAAGGAAACTCAAGTTAAATTTGTTAAATTTGATAAAAGTGCTAATTCACTAAGAGAAATGTTAAACAATCAAAAGTCACCTAGTTGAAAAATAGGTCTAGGATTTGATAGCGGTAAAGCATCAACAATCGGAACTTAAACCATGAGTTTTGTTGGATCGTCCGTTGAAAAAGCAATGGACGGATCCACCATAAAGGTGCACGGATCCACCTTACCTGGATCTGTGAGTCGCACCAATGGAAAAAAGGGACAGAACATGTTTTTAGTCCACCTATGTCTTATAGATAGGATTTTGTTATAACTAAGAAGAAACTAATACATAATAGCATTGATGAGTCAAAGAAACCGTCTTTAAAACTATCACTCAAAAGCGGTATAGGTTATGTGAAAACCGAGTCTAGATTAAAAACACCTCCGCCTAGGAGATATATCTCTTCTCAACCAAGACACAACATACCTTAACCTAGAAGAAAATCTAGAGGACCAATTCATCAAAACTTCTATCCTATGAATTAGAACAATCATCAAAGCCAAGGTTTTGTACATATGGGAAATTGTATCCCATTTCAATATTCTAATCAATTGCAACAAATGCAAGGGATGTACAACACTAACATTTTTGAACCCATAAGATATTGGGGACCAAATGCTTGAATTTGTTTTTGTTGAAATAGGTATGCTTGAGAACATGCTTGGAACCAGATGAGTGGATCAAAGATAGTGGCTGCTCCAAACATATGACCTGTAACAAGAGTTTATTCTTTACTTAAAAAGCATACGACAAAGGTAATGTTGTTTTTGAAAGTAACTTAAAAGGAAAGATCATACGAAAAGGTATGATCTCTAACGACTCTCTCACTATATCTAATTTAGAACACCTAGATAACTTAGCATTTTACTTACTTAGTGTTGGTCAAATTTGTGACAATAAGTGTCAAGTCTTATTCACAGAAGAAGGTAGTGAAATAATTAAAGATGGTAAAATCATAGGAAATGAGATTAGTAAAAGAGTATCTAACAAGTTTGACCTTAGTCATACGAATGTGTTTTTCTACGGGTATTCTCAAATAGTAAAGCTTATATAGTATTAAATAAACATATAATGAAAGTCAAAGATTCAATCAAGTGTGACATCGATGAAAAGTCCCCTCCTGACCCTAAGTATCTACCATTGGTTGTTGATGCTGTTGGTGAAGAAGAATTCACTAAAAAGGAAACCAAAGTTGTAAATAATAATAATAAGAAGACGAGTCGATAGAAGTTGACAAAAAAATCGTTAAAATAAGGAGTCCAAGAAGCATCCACTAATCATGTCATAGGAAATCTTCATCAATAGAACCTTAAGATCTCTAAGCCTAAAATCATAGTAATTTCATTTTTTTTTATATCTACATTTAGAACCCAGTAAATGTCAATGTAATAAGGGATTAAAGATGAAAGTTGGGTTGTAGCTATGCAAGAAGAACTAAATCAATTTGTAGCTAATGATGTTTGGGATTTAGTCCCTTTACCTATAAGTCAATCCGTCATAGGAACAAAATGGGTCTTTAGAAATAAATTAGATGAAAATGGTATAGTATCTAAAAATAAGGCTAGATTGGTAGCACAAGGATGTAATCAACAGAAGGTATAGATTATGATGAAACATATGCTCCGGTAGCTAGATTAGAGTCTATTAGAATACTTCTTGCTATTGCTTATGCAAGTGATTTTAAATTATATCAAATGGATGTAAAAAGTGCTTTTCTAAACGGTTTTATAAATGAAGAGGTTTGTGTTGCTCAACCTCCAGGGTTCATAGATTTTCTAAAACCAGACTATGTTTATAAACTTAAGAAGGCTTTTTATGGCCTTAAGCAAGCTCCCAAAGCATGGTATGATAGACTAAAAGCATTCTTGATAAAACATGAGTATTCAATGGGAATGGTCAATAATACACTTTTTACTAAGAAACCAAAGTCACATTTTATCATTGTTTAAATATATGTCGACGGCATTATATTTGGTTCAACGAGTCAAAACTTGTGTGATGATTTTGTAAAAATCATGCACGACGAGTTTGAGATGAGCTTGATGGGGGAGTTAAACTTCTTCTTGGGTCTTCAAATTAAACAAATGAAAGACGGAATATTTTTCAATCAATACCCAAATACATCAAGAGTTGATAAAGAATCCAGGGTTGGAAGATTCCAAACCAACCAAGACGCCGATGTCAACGGAGATCAAGCTCACTAAAGACGATGAAGTCGACTCCGTGGATAGCTCTAAATATAGAGGTATGATTGGTAGTTTACTATACTTAACTGCTAGTAGGCACCTATTTGTTTGTGTTCTGTTTATGTGCTCGGTTTCTAAGAAAATCCTAAGACTACCCATTTAGAAGCCGTTAAGCGTATATTTAGGTATATTAGAGGAACTAGTCACTTAGGATTATGGTATCCGAAAGGAACTAGAATAGAAACTATAGTTTATGCCGACTCTGACCTCGCGAGCAATTACGTTGATCACAAAAGCACTAGTGGCGTTTGTATGTTCATGGGATATTGTTTGACATCTTGGTTCGCTAAAAAACAAACGGCCCTTGCTATCTCCATGATCGAAGCCGAACACGTCTCCGCCAGGAAGGCATGTCATGGATGAAACAAGCTCTCATCGAATACGGAATACGCCTCGATGACGTTCCAATTATGTGCGACAATAAAGGCGCTATCGACTTAAGTAAAAAACCCGTACAACACTCTAGAACTAAACATATAGAAATCCGTCACCACTTTCTACGCGATAACATCCAAAAGGGCAACATCTCTATCGAG
>BQNB010075580.1:0-31420 GCA_026074375.1 Tanacetum coccineum
GCATAATGATCTCATGAACAAATTTCGAGATACATAATTCATATGTATTTTTCGACTTGTTTGGGTGAGAAACATCAAATTAAAGAGCGTTTGGGTTAACTCTTAGGATATTATATTTAGGTCGAGTTAATCGTTACTCCACGTTTGTTACATTTAGGCACACACTAAAAATTGCTTTATGACATTATTATCTATATTATTTACTAATCTATTATGCTTAGGTGTTTAATCTTATGCTACTCATTAGTAACTTAGTACTTAGTATGGGCAACTTAACTTGCAATGGATGATTCTTCGATTTTATCATCCTAAACCAATGCTTGCATGCACCTCGATAGACTCTTTGCTATATATATGATATTATGCATGCTTATCTTTTGATAAAATTTGCCACATAATGAGCTGTCCCCTTCATAGAACTCAAGATAATTGATAATGTAGGTTAGATAATGAGTATTAGATGATCATGATGAAATAGAATTGACTCAAAAAGGGAAATTAAGGAAGAAAAAAAAATTATCAGGAAATTATGGAAAAAGTTTTCTATCTCCAGAAAACAACCAATACTGGGCGGCCCCCTAATATATATGGGACTGCTAGTAATTAAGGGACCACAATCAAAGGTCACGGATTCTTCTACTGTGACCTTCTAAATTTCTGTGCAGTTGACCACTATCCCATCTAGGCATAGCTATAATTTCTGCATTTTGACAAACACCTTTTGGAATCTAAAACTTCAAACCCCATGCCTTACTTTTCTTCAATCCATCTCTTCCACCTTAAATCATGAACACTCTTCATCATCATCATTTTCATACAACCACATCTAACCATTGAATTACACCAATGCTTCCTCATAAAATCCTTTCAAAGAAATCAACTCACCATAATCCATCCTAGACAATTATTTGTCAACATATCTAGTGATTAAGAATATCAAACCCACCACACCATCTACCTACAACAACCACCTCATCACCAACTCCTCCAAAGTAACCATTAAAAACCACATCTACTAATCTAACATCATCAAGTCAAGAAAACCATCTTTCTTCCCTTTCACTCAAAAAAACAATCAAATCAACACCATCTTCCACATGAACCAACTTCTCCCCATCACTAAAACCCCTTGCTTAACAACAATTTGATGTTCTTACCTTAGTACCTCTAAATCCTCACCACATTCAAAGTCATCCTTCTTGGAAATTGTAAGCACCCCCAAATTCTGGTGGCAGTTGAATGTAACAATGGGGTGCTACTCTCAAGCCCATATCAGCATAAGTCACATAAAACGACCTCAAAAGAGCCGTTTAAAATAAATTTCACATTGATATACTTAAAATCAAAGTTTTACAAAGGAATCCATTATAATTGCAAATAGAAACATTTTTTAAAATCGTTTTGTTCCGAATGGTATACCAGTTTTATTAAGCCTTCAAAACATTTCGCCGCGAACTCCAAATGCACCTACTCTCCACTAGCAAAATAATAACTACCTGAAAAATACAGCAAAAATATCAACAATAAAGCTGGTGTGAATTCATAGGTTTAAGTAAAAGCAGAGTTGAAAATAAAATAAGTAATATTTCAATAGAAAAAGAAGCGCGTACGATAATCCAAAAGTGTTATTTCTGAAATCCAAGTAGTGATTCAGCAAATCAAAAAGTATTTAGAAGTGGACCACAAGACTTAAGTAAGGGTGGACTAAGTACGTATTCCGAAGTCCAAAACAGGTAATGGCGACAAGAGAAACAAATTCAACAAGTCTAAAAGAAATAGGTATTATTGCACTAAGGCTCATAAAAACTGAAGCCTATTAACTGTTTGGTTGCCCTAAAACAAAAAAGGGGTGCTTGCCAAAACATGCCTATACGTCTTTCTCAATGTATAAATGCACCAAGTACACCTTGTGACCAGAAATTCCAGGATGGGAATTATTTAGTCCCGATAGTCTAATCCTAACACTAGCACTTACCCCGAGGTAATTAACATTCTTAACAGTAGAACTAGATAAGTGGCAATATAGTGACTACTTAGGCAATAATATTCAGGCAGTAATCTGGATAGCATACAATTTTAGAAAACACTTGTGTCCAAGGTAAAACAATCATGTTGTTCAAATTTACGTTTTTCAAAATAGGTAATTCAACGATCTCAAATCATGTTGTAAACAAATCAAGCTTTGGAAAAAATAGTCACATAAAGCTTATGTAGTAGAAATCATAATAAAACGAGCCATGTATTCTACACTCGAAAAAGCTTAATGAAAACCATTAAAGAGAAAAGGAGGGGCTATAACTCACCTTAGAAGATGAAAGGAGAAGAATAATTTCGAGTGAATGAATGAAAAACGCGTCACGGAAATATCCGAAATGCAACCAAATAGATATCGTACGTATAAGTACTAATACAATAACAAATAAATTTCTTATAGCTAACATCACCATCTAATTGTGTATGTGAAATAATGTTTAATCGCATTTGATAAATAATAATCATGTAGTTGAACTTCGTATATTCGCGTAACTATTTTAATCGTCTTGGTAAAATAACATTTTATAAAGTTTAAAATAACAAGTAAATAAATATTATTTTAATGATTCCAAAATGTTTCGCAAAAATTTATAAAAAAAACGAACCAACACTATTCATCTCAGGAAATAGTGCACAAGTTATAAAGTAGTGTGTAACTTTCTCGTTTTAAGCTCGTTTCTTATGTCCATGCTTTCGTATTAAGAACGCCTTAATCAAAATAATAACATTTTTGTATTTATGTCCCTTTGATTAATAGTGATTTTTACTGTTCATTGCCAGTTATAAACTTATTTTTATAGATTTAGTTATCGTAAAACCAAGTATCTGTAGTAATCTATTCCTTATAGCAACGTTCTTAGCGATTCTTTCGCGCACGTTATCCGTAATTAAAAAAGTTTTATCATAAAATGATGTTTATTCCAAAATAAATGTCCCTTATGAACAGTAACTTATTTATAAAATTAAATTTATAAACCCGTATAAACGTAAAACGTATATTTGTTTGTATCTTGTATTTTTCGTTTAAAAATCAGTTTTTTCGATTTCTTACCTTTTTGGAATTGTCAAGAGACGTACTATTTGTAATAAAAATATCCAAACCTACTGTTTGGAAATCGAGACCAAAAAGAGACCCTAATTTAATGATATGTGTTATATTTAAAAACTTTGTTTTTATTTAATTTTCAACTTAATAAATAAATCACAGCTTCCACAAGTCATTCTACATAATGTCTTACATATATTTGTAAAAAGTCCAATAGTCCATAGTTTTTCCAAGTCTCTATATAATAAGGTCCTTAACAATGCTTTTAAAATCCACAACTTTCTTAAGTGAACATTTATTTACCTTTACTATTAAACTTATACTTTTTATACTTAAATCAACTTGGTACAATACTTATAATCCCATTATAACATGATATTTACAACTATATAACATGTGTAAAAGTCCATAAAACCATGATCACAAGTATAAGCTCATTTTTCATGATTAAAAGTGTCCTAATGGTGATTTTGCTATATAAAACTAATATACACATAAAAATCATAATTATGAAAAGATGAGGGCTTTAGATAACCTTATGTGAATGAGTGATGAATGGTAAACAAATCACACCCTTGTGATTTAAATCCTAACTTGAAAACAAATGATGAAAACCCTTGTTTTCTTAAGAAAGCCTTAACTTTCCTTTTTCTTGCTTTAACACTTGTAATGGCTTAACCAATCCTTCTAAACACCTAAGAACATCATTACCTATGTGAGTAAGGAGTGTAATTGTTGGAAAGTAAAATTTTGTATGGATATTTGTATGGTTTTGGTTTGGACGTAGCTAGGAGGAGTATATAGAGAGTTTTGGTGTTGTTTCACATAGATAAATACTACATGTATGTGATTCATTGTTTATTTAGGCATTATATATGCGAGGTAAGACTAGTCAAATGATAACTTAAGGTTTTAGAGGAAAGTCTGTGGTTTTTTGTATAAATTGGAGATGATCCCATGAAAATGTGGAGAGTGCTAGCTAAATATCTAGTAATATATTTGTAAATAAAAAAGAAAGAAATTGAAGTATACTTGCATTGGTGAAAACATAAGTTAAATGTAAGTGTAGTTTTATTTAGAATGTGTAAAGTGTATACTTGAGAATTGTATGGTTTGGTTTATTTCTTTTATGTAAAATTCGGCCCAAGTGGTAAAGGTGGGTAAAGTTTTATAAAAATGGGTGTTTGTTGAAGCGTATATAAATTTTGGTGGTTTCGAAAAACCTAAAGTAATATAATCGTGAAACGTAAAAGTTTTGTTACGTAACCATAAAAAAAAAATATTAAAAAGTTGATTATTACTTTCGTAAAAATAATATATTGCTTGTTAGAAAAAAACTTTAATCGTTTGGTGTCCTTTAATTAAATGGTGATTTTTACTTACGCGATTTAACTTTACCAATTAAAAATTAAAAGTAAACGCTACCGAGAATAAAATAAATAGTGGATTACATAAGCAGTCATATATGCACTGAAAATATGGAAAATGTTACAGATATTCACACTTTCTTTGTTCCCCAAATCACTCCTCTTGATGCACTCATGACACATCATCACCACCAAAATCTTCAACCACAAACCTCAACCACCTAACATGGGCATTCGTCTTTTCTACAACTATCATGACTATGCATAGGGTCAACTTACATCTGGTAGTGATCGTGTTTCCTTCTTTAGCATATCTTGTTTCCTTTTGTTTCTTCTTTCTTCATTTCTGTTTATGGGTTTTGTAATCATTAAATCTGTAATTCCTAACAGGCATCTTCTACCTTTCAAGAATCAACTAGTGTAGATCTATGCCTTATTATGTCTTTATGATTATCTACTTACTATTGTAATGATTCATACAAATGTTGTATGAATGTGTCTTAGCTCTTATTAAGATCTAGTTTTTAAATTTTATGTTGAATGTATTAGTTGGATGTGCTAGTGTATGAGTTTCTTGTTGTTGAATGAAACTCTTCTTTTGTTAAATTGAGTACAATGTGTTAACTTGAGAGATATTTGTCTTGGACTTGTACTTATAACCTTGTTTTGTAGCACACAATCTTAGTAAGATCGATCCCTTGGTGCCCCGAATAAGGGGGAGCACACATTAAGGGGGAGTCTTGATATTGTCGATTTCTTTCTTCCTTCGACAACTCGACGATCATTCTTTTTGAATTCGACAAAAAGGGGGAGAAATAGAACATAACTCATTTAATAATTTGACATCTTTAATTTTATTTAAAATAATTTTATATTTTGTCATAATCAAAAAGGGAGAAATTGTTAATACAAATAATGTCTAAAAACGTTATTTATATTTTTTGACCTCTCAACGTTTTGATAATAACAAAATGTAAAAATGTTTACAATAAAAATAAACGTTTACAAATTATCAAATGTAAAATTCTATTTCTAAGATTAGTGATCACTTAAGGTATGAACAAACAAAATAATTAAGCATGATTAGTGATCAAGAAAATATTTTTCCTCTTAATCCTCACTTTTAATTCTACAAAAGTATTTTCTTAAAAATACATTTACAAAATATTTTCTAATTAAAAGAAAAGTTTTATTAAAAACTTAAAATTTGAAATTTAAATTTTCCTCTCAAAATGGAAGGTTCCATAACAAATACAACATTCACCACAAAAAGACAAAAAAGGGAGCGGAGTCTAGTGTCGGCCCCCTTATAGGCCTGGCGGCCCCCTTATATATAAGGGACCGCCAGGACCGCCACCAGATGACCGTTGGGATTCCCTGCCCATAAATACTGCTCCATTTCCAGCAGAAAAACATTGCTCTTTGAACGAAATTTTTCAGTCTTTTCTTTCTCTCTCTAAACCTTCTTTCTCTCACAAACCTTCTTGATCAGCTCTAACATACTTAGATCTTGTTTCAAGTGATCTATCTCTTCTTCTCATCTTCTTCCCTCTCATTCAGTGCAAGAAGAAGAGACACTGGATTCGCTCTCCCCAGAAACGAATATCTGTGTTAATTAGTGATCTATCCTCTTTCTTCTAAGTAACAACAACTCTATTGTATTTATATTGGTTGTAATTTGTGTGATTCAGATATTGTGTAGATCCGATAGTGTGATCTTAGTGAGTGTGTATATCTTGTGAAGTGGTAGATTAGTTCTAGCTAAGATTAGGACAGACATTTTGTTAGTGCGGAGGAAAATAACTATAAGCGACGTTGGGCGTAAACGGTTTTCTCCGCCTAAAAGGAGCTTGTTGACATAGTGAAATCTTCGAGTCGGATACTCGAGGAGTGGATGTAGGGCGAAGAGTGCTTCGTAGCTGAACCACTATAAAATCTTGGTGTCTTGGTTTGGTTGTTTCTTTCCTTATTATCTTTACATTATTATTGTTATTATGTTGTTTTAGTTTAAGATAGTTATTGTTTGTTCCTATTGTGTTTGATTGAACATATAATAGTATCTATAGATTTTTGTAAGTAAATTATAAAACGTTATTTAAAACAATCGTTGTAAAAAATATTCAACCCCCCCACCCCCCCCCATTCTATGTTTCCACACCTATCTTGGTTGAGTCGCTTTAATATTACATAAAAAAGGTGGTTTTGAGTTTGATCCTCTAAGGTATGTTAATGGGTCAGTTTCTAGTATTTCTGCATTCACCTGTGATAGGGATATATTCCCTACATGCCTAGATTGGATTTGTTCTGAGATAATTGAATACAAATAGGCTTTGTTCTATTGTTTACCAAGCAAATCACTTGAACAAGGTTTGAAGTTAATCCACACTGATAATAATGTCTATTCATTCTTTATGAATGCTGAAAAGTAGTGGTAGTAAAAGTTCACTTGTATATTTACTTATAAAGAAACAGATTTAGAGGTATTACTTAACGAAACATGGTTTTGGGTTAAGAAGGAGGACGATATGCCTTAGTTTGCTCTAGTCAAGTCCATGTAGCCACTTGGATTAAAGGAAACATGTGGTAGACAATAAGGAGGGTTTAAGGAAAAAAACAAAGGAAAAGAAAAAAATGGTTGATGATGAGCCTGTAGGTAGAAAGTCAATTTAGACAAGTCGCAAGGGGAAAGAAATAATGTATGAATTCCCTGGTCCTTCACCAACCAAGGAAAGTCAGGTTAGTGTTACCAATTACAAAAGAGCCATTGTTAATAGAAAAGCTAAAATGGTTGAGGTTGAGGATGTTGGTCTTGTTCAACCTGTCGGATCAACAACAAAGGTTCAGAAATCAACTACGAAGGTGTGTTAATTAACTTGCTTATCTTTATGAATTCCAGTTAAATATCCATGTTGCCTTAACTAACTTTAAATTATTTTTTAAATGAAAATGCAGGTTAAGTTTTTCTAATGGCCTAGTCGGTTTACACGTCCATGTTGCTAAAGTAATCTGGCTAGTTCATCAGTTCAAGATTTTGACCATCTTGCTAATATGTAATTTGAAGCGAAGAAAACTAAGTAGTTACTTTCTGTTTATGGATTTTTTTAGGAATTAAAAGTCTTTACACTTAGTGTTGTCAAGCCTAAAAGTTTGTACTGCTCAGATTATAACTACCAGTACTAACTGATTAGTACTGCTAGTGTAAAAGTTAGTACTGCTAGTACTAACTTAATACTGCTGAAGAGATCTTAATACTGTTTTGAAGATCTTACGATGGTAGAACGAAGATAATGGAATGCATGAAGATAAAAACGTCGTGAAGAAGTTTTGTTAGGACTTATTCATACAGTATTTCTTTATAAAGTTAGAAAGATTTGTATTTGATTTAGAATTTATAGTAGATCTTGAGTATCTTCCAAAGATTTGTAGTATCTTGTTAGGACTATGTTAGGAGATACAAATTCCTAGAAAATGTCGTCGGTCACTTCATAGGATATCGAAAGATAGGCTCGTCAAGTAATATTTGGAAACTTACATAGGTAAATAGTCCCAAGGTCCATGGTAAGCTCATGTACAAGGCCATGTCCTCTCTAATGTAAGTATAAATCCCTCTCACACATGGAGAGGGTGTTGGTTCTCTTTGTAATTTTCACATAGTTCAATTAACCTTCTTATTTTCCTTTTTACTTTCTCTTTCTAGTTCATCTTTTGTGTGAAATGAGTTTTTTTCAATTGGTATCAAGAGCCATGGTTCTATCTTGATTCCTATAGTGGTTTCGTTGTGGTTTTTTTTTCTTTTCAATTTGAGCTTATTTTTCTTTCGTCAATTTGTTTTAAAAACAGTTCTGTTTTTGGGTCAAAAGAAATGTTCTGATTTAGTGATTTAGTGAAAAGCTTTATTATAAAAACATTTCATAGTACACAAATCATAGATTCTGTGTTATTTTTTTTTCTCTCGGTCAATGTTTTTCTAAGAGCGATTCAATAACCGTCTTTAAAACTCTTTTGTCATATACGTCATATTACAAACAATTGGTTGTTTGGGCTCGGTTTTCTTTCAAAATAGTTTATGACTTTAGATTTTTAAAACCATTTCAACAAGTATTCATTTTGTGTTTTCTCTTACCTGTTAGGTTTCTGCTATTATTTTGTCATGGGTTTAGAAAAGGATTTTTGTTCTAATGCATGTATTCTTCGTTCTGCTTATTGTAAGTTCCTTTGTCTTTAGATTTATTGGTTTAATGAGCTTATTTTAGAAGTTTTTTTTGGGGTGCTTATCATCGTTGTGATCCTCAACGTTTGCAAGAAGAAAGAACGTGCACTCAAGGTGTTTGATATTCTGTCAACGAACATCTTGGTCAGTAGGAAACCAAACAACTTGATGCACGAAAACATGAGGGAACAACTTGCAATCGAACAACCTAGGAATCCCGAACAATTGTGGAACGATTAACTTTTCAACGATCTAACTCACATCAAGGTGGACGAACAACCATTTTCCCTAGTGAACCGAACAACTCATTCTTCTTAGTAATCACGACCAACTTGTTTCAGTTAGGAACCGAACAACCAGCTTACCTTCGACAAACCGAACAACTCAAGCCTTTGTCAAACCGAACAACTTGTATCTTCATCAACCGAGCAACTCGTTTAATTTGCAAGCCGAACAACCCATTTCAAGGAAACAGAACAACTTGCAACCCTTGAGAACCGAACAACTCATAATTGTTTGAACCGAACAACTCTACTTCGAGTTTAGAACCGAACATGTAACATCCGAGAATTTTCGAAATTTTAAATGACTATTTTAAACCTTGACTTTTCAGGACCGATCTTACTTTTGACTTTTGATCGTTCATTGTCACATAAAAGCAATTACCGCATGACCGGTAAAATTTTCGGAACGTATTTAAATAATAAATCATGATTATTATTACACACCGCAGTACAGAGGTTTTATTAAAATTTTTGATTCTGGAAAACGAAAAATAAAAAGATTTGTATATTAATTCATAGTTACATCTATCAAAAACGAAACCACTAAATTTCATGTTCACGACCAGACCCTAAACCACATTTGATGTAAAACGATTATTTCAGACAATTTTTAGCTTTACCCCAGTGACTTGAAAACCAAGCGAGATGGCTATAAAACAGCCCCGCAAAGTTTTGAAAAATACACACAACGGTAACGGACACACAAAATAATTAAATCTATTTTTATTTTCACTTTCATTTAATAAAATTATTAAATAAAATTATTTAAAATTTTTACTTATTTAAGCGTTGTTGATAACGCGAATATCCGAGTTAGAATTTCTTTTTATTTTTAACCAAGTCACAAAATAGATAATAAACGTTTTAAATAAAATTTATAAAACAATACGAAAATCTGTCGAGTGAATACTCATTTGTTACGAAAAAAAAAAAAAAAAAAAAACGATTTGAAAACATACGGCGCAAGTTTCGCGCGTTGATTCATCCGTTAAGTCGCCTCCAAACGAAAGTCCCGTCGAACTGATAGTTGACAAAAACTACCAATTATATTTACACAAGGACCCCCTCATCTATTGGAGACTTGACACTTGCACTTATATACTTTTTCTATAATATAAAGTTATAACTAAAACTTCATTTCATTTTTTTTTAATTAAAATAAACACACACTTGCAAGTCTCATCTCTCCCAAAAATATTCCCTGGCAGACTCTCCAACGCAGGCTCAACCTTCGGCCTGTCACGCGCCGCCGGGAAAAGTTTTCCGGAGGTTTTTCACGATCAAAAACCAAAAAGTGGTCCTCCTCAACGGATCTACCCGATCCCCATACTCACTCTCCGCCACTCGCCACCACCGCCACCCCATTGTCACCACCATCACCGCCACTGCCTCCCCACATCAAAAACAGTAACCACTCTTCTACACCCAACAACGGAGAATTGAAACATTCATAGTCAACATTTGTATGCCACGGCATCTACTGCCGCATGTCTCCATTTAACCACCACCACACACTGCAGCTCACCATCACCAGCACCACGAGGGTGCGTATGGTTTGTCTAGACTTCAACGGGGTGGTGGGCTGTTTGTGGTTTTGACGGGAAAGATGCACACATAAGGAGTGGTTGTTTCGGTTGCAGCCACCACCCAAGGGGGGGTGTTGTTTCGACGGTTAGCAGCCAAGAGCCGGGGGGAGTTATGGTTGGCTGTCGAGCACAACCAGCAGCCAAGGATGTATGGTTTGGCTGTCAAACAGCCGGGGCAGCCGAGGGTTTGGTTTGGTATCGTTCGGTGTGAGTTCATAGCCGGGACAGCCGGGGGGACTTTTTGGTTTGATAGAAAAATAACTAGGGACTGTTTGGTTTTCGGGTCAGCCGTATATGGGTGTGTTTGGTAGTTGTATAGCACCAAGGGGTGTTTGTTTGTGGTTTTGGCACCAGTTAGGGTGCGTTTGGTTTATGGCAGCCCACAAGGGGCGTTTGGATATGGGTTTAACAACCCAGTGGGGGGGTGGGGGGAGGGGGGGGTGTTTGGTTTGGGTGGTCTCGCGAATTAGGGGGCGTTCGGATGTGTTAATGTACAAAAAGGAGGGGTAATATGGCTAAGATGAGAGTCTTTCGACGAACGTGTTTGGTTTGGCAGTTTTGCCAAACGGGGGTGTTTGGTTAAACAAAACAACAAATAGGGTGCGTTTGGTATAACGAGGTATACACAAAGGATGTGTCTTGGGTTATATATAAAAAGATTTAATAAGTATATCATTAGTTTTCATAAATATTAAACCGGATTAAATGGTGGTCATTGGTTAAATGAATGTGTCATGTATTAATTAATCTTGCCTAATCATATATATTGAGCACATGAGTAAATTTCAACATGTATTATTTGAAAAAGGGTTAAGTTGTATAATTTCAAGATTTTTAAATACGTAATATATCAATAACCGGATAAACAAACGGAAACTATACTTTTACAAATGGGATAAATATTCTAGCAACCCATCGAGGAAACAATATATTAAATTATAAAATCATCTTATATTTTATAATTAGCAACTAGAAAATAACATCATAACCATTGTAAGAGTTTTAAAAACGTCGCATTTAAACATAAATTTGCAGATTAAAACGTGAGTTCTTTTTTATTACAAGAAACCTTCCACTTTAAAACATTTGGGGACTTTCCGGGAACGTTGTCGAATATTTGTTTCTTTAATTTTTATTATTTTTCTTAAATAATACTTGGGAAGTATTATATAATTAAACCATTTTAGTTTAATTGTCATCCTTTAGGGAACACACATGTGGTGTATCATATACGCTTCGAGTTATCCTTTTGGGTGGGTATCTTAATATATATTTACGATAGGAATTATATATTTGGTCGTTTATCATTATGTAATATATATACGGATTTTTTACAACAACTTTACCGTCCTACTTTGATTATTTTATTTAACAATCCACCATAAACTTATTTACTTAACTTTAAATCTAAATATTTTATCAACGTGGTCACCGTTGAACTGTGCTCCAGTCTCGGAAAGAAAGTTACATAATCCTAGGCTAGTGGGTCTTTAGTTGCTAAGATTAGTCGCAACTTCTGGATCGAGCCGTTTGTCTTCTTCATGTTTGTCCTATTGTAGTGACACTTTAGTTGCCTTTCTTGTCAATCGTTTAATCATCGATTGAGTTTATAGCCCATCTTTCACTTGTTTTAACATTTACTTTACAAATATCCGGGGGAGAATTCAATGCTCAATTATTATTGTTTAAATATTGTTCTCAATATCTTTTACATACTATTTACACCTTGGTTCACATTCTTATTTTGCCAATTCATTAACTAACACATTTACATGATTGATTTTAAATTGGATTTACATACTTATATGCATAGTTCGCTTATGGGATACATTATTTGGCCCTATTTTTTTTTATCACAAATGCTATACTTTACTTTTGTGAAAATGATTTTCGGATTAACGATTTGTTTGGCGGCCTGCGGGGCCATACAAGCATTACATGCCGAGTGTTACAGATGGCAACATCCATGATGGGAACACATTCATTTGTATCACTGCCCGTATCGTGACGTTCATTCAATCAAGTATAAGTCCACAGGTCATAACTGTAAATCCTTGGAGGCAGTGACGATCGCGAATGTTATATGAAATAGATTTTTCGGTTGTGGATTCCCTGGTTCGGGTGATTAAGGTTATCGCATGGTATAACGAACATTACGCGTGATGTCTACGGCGAAATTGATATAAAATAGAATTTTCGGGGTGACAACCCCAGTTGGGTGGTGATAGCTTTCACTTGGGAACGAACAGTTTGTTATAAATCTTGGCGGCATCATGTTGGGGACTACAGGGGCCCCCGGACACATACATTCTCTGAACATTTTGGGTGACGTAAATTTGTCATGCATTATTTATTAAAAATCTTTTGGGTTAGATAAGATTGGTACTTTTGCTAACATAAAATGGGTCGTGCATATATTTATAAGTATTTTACATGGTAATGTGATGACAAGTGGATATTAAACTTTAATTTGTCTGAAACTTTCGTTCATATTTAAACTAATCTATGAACTCAACCAACTTTAATGTTCACACTTTTTAAGCATGTTTTTCTAAGGTGATTAGATGCTTCGGATTATTTGTATGGGGCATTGTAAGTCTTTACATTCAAGAATTTCTTGGGGTGATGCAATTATGGACCAACTTTATGTAGATTTCAGAAAAATCATACGAGATTGTTTTACAATCGAACTTTTGGGAGGTCGTTCTCTTGTATCTTGTGCTTTGTATTATGAAGTATTGCCCCGGAAATATTTCCTGCCCGGTCTATTTTTGGGGGTGTTACAGATTGGTATCATGAGCCAATGTTATAGTTAGAAATAGGTTGCATTTTATCCTAGACTATATACGTTTTTACAAAGTTTAGCATCACATCAAACATCTTCAAAGTGCATACACACTACTTGGCTTACTTGCTTACATTACTTGTTACCTTAAGTGCTTATGTGACATACATATATGTAATATATATGCTTACATCTTTTGCGTATATCGCACGTTTATTTATATGAGTTATTTATATAAATACCAGAGCAATTCTTAAAACATTGCGAGTTGTCAATGGGTCTCAATTAGTCCTAAAACATTGTGAGTTACTCATGGTCTCATCTTACTTCGTTGACATTGTTGAGTTCACATTGGTCTCATTTTACAAGGGTCTCTTTTCGTTCTTCAAACATTATAATTTAAACAATGGTCTCTGGGATATTATTTTTTTTCTTCATAGCTCGTAATTTTAGTTACTATATGTTTTACCTCTAGAGACCAGTCCATATTTTTTGTTTACTTGGGATTATGTATGAATGTAAGTATTGACATAGTCTTGTATGGGCGGGGGACTTGTATTATGAGGATTGATATGATAATATGCTATGTTAACAAAGCCCAGCAAGTTATGTTTAAAATGGGATTAGGTATGAATTTAAGGTATTCAAGTCTTGTATTGGGCGGGGGGATTGAATAAGGAGATTGATTTGATAATCTCTATGTTGATTCGTTAATAATGACCTTTATAACTTATTTACTTTAAATCGATCTACATTAACTGTCTTTGGACTACTATGTAGATTTCCACTGATTGCTTCGCTCTCCGTCTCGATGACGAGTTTCAGACACGTCCCTACTCATAGACTACCTGCATCGATATGTATTTCATCACCTTGAATAACCTTGTGTGTACGCGTGTTGCATCAGAAATTATTAAGTAGGATGATTTATAATCTGTTTATTTAAAAGGATTGTGACGCCTCTTCATTTAAATAAATAAATTGTAAATCACCGAACCATAAGTTTATCATTTCTTACTTACATAAATTTGGACGCTTCTTTATGTAAATAAGGAATTATAAATGAGTGGGCTTAATGGTTCCAATGAAACTCGTGCATGGAACTAGCAAACGACCATCCCAGAATCCGTTTAAAAAGGTCCTTGAGACACAATCGTATCCTTTCCACTAAGCAAAATCTTAGGGCCTCTCTTGGAATCACCTTATCTAATTCTTAAGTTATTAACTTTTTGCGTTACAAATCTTTACGATCATGAGCTATCTGTGGAGCTAACAGACTGAGTACAATATCACATCACCGCTTGTTATAGTTTTTGTGGTTATGTCGCGGTTGTTGGGACCTGGAACGGTCCCATCGTGTACAACTTTATCCAATAGGTAATGCAACCCCCTTGATCTAGATAAACACCTATCGACGAAAGAGATTGTTGGACTGTTTATTTCGGGCCACTAGTAGGAAGACTTAGGTTGTGATACATCCTAGTACTGCCAAGTAAGTTGGGTACTTACATCCATAAGCCACGTTGATGTGAATCATCGAACATTGCAGATAGTAGGAACGAGACTCCGTCCTCGGACATCCAGAAACTTATACAAACATACTCACGCGACAACACATTCTTTTTTGTATATTGAGAATTGTCGAAACATCAAAATTTTGCTGAATAAAGTTATCATCGTTTTGTTTAGAACTGGTTTATTAAATCTTAAATATTTTCTTGGTCACACAATCGGTTAACGCAAAATTAAATCTCGGGACGAGATTTCTTTAAAGAGACCGAATGTCTATTTAATGTTGTTATCCCACAAAACCCCACGTTTGTAGTATTTTTAGTTTTTATCCGAGGGGATTTTCTGATCATCTGAAATGTAGTACTGTAACCATCGAGAATTTTCAAAATTTTAAATGACTATTTTAAACCTTGACTTTTCAGGACCGATCTTACTTTTGACTTTTGATCGTTCATTGTCACATAAAAGCAATTACCGCATGACCGGTAAAATTTTCGGAACGTATTTAAATAATAAATCATGATTATTATTACACACCGCGAGTACAAAGTTATATTTAACTTATTTGATTCGAAAACGAAAAAAAAAGATGTATATTAATTCATAGTTAATCTATCAAAAACGAACCACTAAATTTCATTTTCACGACTCAGACCCTAAAGCAATTTGATGTAAAACGATATTTCAGACAACTTTTTAGTTTTACCCGAGACTTGAAAACAAGCAGAAGAGGGCTAAAACAGCCCCGCAAAGTTTTGAAAACTGCACACAACGGGTACCGACACACAAAAATAATTAAATCTATTTTTAATTATCACTATTCATTTAATAAAAATATTAAATAAAATTATTTAATATTTTACTTATTTAAGCGTTGTTGATAACGCGAATATCCGAGTTAGAATTTCTTTTTATTTTTAACCAAGTCACAAAATAGATAATAAACGTTTTAAATAAATTTTATAAAACAATTACGAAAATTAGTCGAGTGAATACTCATTTTTATCGGAAAAATGATTTGGAAAACAACGGCGCAAGTTTCGCGCGTTGATTCATCCGTTAAGTCGCCCAAACGAGTCCCGAACCGATAATTGACAAAAACTACCAATTATATTTACACAAGGACCCCCTCATCTATTGAAGACTTGACACTTGCATTTATAACTTTTATATAAATATAAAGTTATAACTAAAAACTTCATTTCATTTTTTTTATATAAACACACACTTGCAAGTCTCATCTCTCCCAAAAATATCCGGCCGCCTCTCCACCGCCGGCCACCACCTTCGGCCGCCACCGGAAAAGTTTTTCGGCGGGTTTTTCCGATCAAAACCAAAAGTGGTCCTCCTCAACGGATCTACCCGATCCCCATACTCACTCTCCGCCACTCGCCACCACCGCCACCCCATTGTCACCACCATCACCGCCACTGCCTCCCCACATCAAAACAACCACCTCTTCTACACCCCACCATCGAATCGACAACATCATCGTCACCATTTCTATGCCACGGCCTCTACAGCCGCGTCACCATTTAAACCACTGATAAGTGTAAAATACACATATCCATTTATACCTAAAATAACCCAATTAAACCCAAAACAGACCAAAAATGGCAAAAATATGCTTGTATTTGTGTTTTGTGTGTGCAGGTATGGATAAGTCAAAAATCACAAGAAACAGTCAAAAACAAGCAAGCACGGACACGAGAATCAGAAGAGTACAAAGTCGAAGCCCAAAAAGCCAAGCCAAAGCCAAACCCCTAGCCATTTCCTCTTTTATAAAGCCTCAAGGACCAATCTTGCAATTTCCAAAAGTTATTTATAACTTGAAAGGGTATTTAAAGAAGACCAAGGACCAAATGTGTAAGCTTCCCAAAGATCAACAGTTTTAAACGTCTCGAAGTCATAGGCGTGAATACCTTTTACTATTCATCCATCTTCCCCGATTTCACTCCCATGGTAAAACAAGGGGCAAGTCAAAATTAGAGGGTGCGTTGGTCAATTCAAGGAAGCTCAAGCACAAATGCAAGGACAAAATTAGTCTAATATTGGGATACTTTCCTAGTCCAAGTATATGCCAGTAGTAATGGTGGATAGCACAAATTTAAGTGCGGTTTTTTTGTGCTTAAAACACTCACAAAACTAGCACAAACGTCACATCAAGGGAATGACACGCTGGCAATCCTCAGGTGTGCACATCTTGATCAAAACGGCCATCGATGAGCTCAAATGATTGGAAAATGAATGGCAGAGATTGAAGGATTGGGTAGCAAGGAAAAAGGGCCTAGAAGCTTCAGCTTGGCACTATAAATAGGCCTCATTCTCACACACAAAAGGGTCGTCTTTTCTCTTTATCTAATTTTTAGTAATTTAGTCTAGCTTAAATTCGTGTTTTTATGTAATTTTCCTTTTTCAAGTAATGTAATCAGCTTCTTTAGTTAAATGAAATTCAGCTTTTAGTGTTTTAAATCTCGTTTTCTAAGCTCTCATTTAAAGTCATAAGCTCTCTTAATAAGTTGTCTCAATAAGCTAATATTAAGCTCTTTCAGTCTATAAGCTGAAATAGAGCTGTTTGAATTCAGTATTAACCTTATCTAAACCTTAAATCAGTTTAATCTTATATGGATCTTATTGAATTTGAGCTTTTGGAAGGGGATCTTACTTTGGAAGAGATCCCAAGGACTTATACCTTAGCTTATTAATAAGCTAAGGAGCTTGTAGCTGCCTTAATTGGTCCCTTTTGTTTAGCTAAAGGATTAAGTAAGTTTCTCTTTTCATTTTTCTCTAATTTTAGTTTTAAATGCTTAGTTTTTTTATTATATGCTTAAAATTGCTTATTTGCTTATTCTCTTTGCTTATTAGTGTTTAAATATCTCTTCTAGTGCTTATTAGTTGTTTGTCCTAATCTGTTTTTGCTTATATAGTTATAGATCATTAGTTGCTAATTTCTGTCATAAACTCTTAAAATCCAAAAATATTAGTTATAAATATTTTAGATTTTGATTTAAGCTTATTTCAGTTTGTTTATCATGATTATTAGTTTGTTTTAAGCCTACGTTTATATTTGGTTTAGTTTTTGTGCATTAATTTTCTTAAAAAAGCTTTTCTAATCCTGTCAAAAATGGTAAAAAGGGTGTTTGGGTTTAGTGCAGTATCAAAATTGCTAATAGCAGTAGTACTAACCTAAGTTAGTACTGCTGACTCTTTACACTACCAGTACTAACTAAAAAGTTAGTACTGCCTTCACAAGTTAATATTGTTAGTATAAATTTTAGCTTTTCAAATTTAGTAGTATTAAGTTTAGATTTAGTTATAGCTATTTAAGATTTTAGTTTTAGTTTTCTAGCTTATTTCATTACTCATTACGTTTTCAAAAATCAAATTGCATCAGCAGTACTCTCAAAGTACTGCTGAATTTTCACACTAGCAGTACTAACCTCAGTTAGTACTGCTGTGTTCTCAGCTTAATTTAGATAAGTAATTTTAAGATTTAGGTTATCAAATTTAGTAGGACTTGAGTTTTAATATAGCTTAATTTGGTTTAAGTCTTAATTTGAAATTTCTAGCTCATTTACTTAGTTTAATTCAGCTTGTCTAAAAGTCATCTAAAAAAACCTGAAAATTCCAAAACAGTAGGAAACTTAAGTAGAGTCTAATTTGAAATTAGCTTGTAAATCTAGATTTTATAATCTTTTTAGATGGATATTAGTAGATTTAATAAGTTCTTTAAGTTTAAAAAAAATAAAAAGGGGTTTTTTTAGTTTAGCTTAGTAAGTATCCTTTAGCTTACTTGGATTCTGTGTTACTTTGCTTATTTCCTGAGTTTGCTTATTTCTTGATCAATTTCAGTGGTATAAGAGTAGTTTAAGCTTTGATTTCTTTGCATTCTTAGATTAAGCACTTCATAAGCTTCCTAGAACTTTTTTCCTTTTTCACATTAAGCTTAATTTGAGTTTTTTAGAGCTGTTTTGGTAAAACATAGCCCAAACCCCTAGTTTCTGTAACAGCTTATTTAGGAAGCTCTTTTAGAGCTTATCTTTGAGTTTCAGACTATAGTGCTTTTGTTAAAGTTGTTCCCCCTAGCTTCCTTTACAACTTTGCTTCTTTGAGTTTTCCATTTTAAGCTTTTCAAATCTCGCCTTAAATTTGGGTCCTAGTTTCGTGGATCGGGGTAGATTCTCAGGGTCGAAAGTGTAACTTTCGAATTTAGTAGTTTTCTAAGTTAACCCTCCGTTAGTCTGTTAGTTTCCCCGTTGATCCCTTAGATTTTTGCACCTTTAGTCCATTAGTTAAGTCGTTAATTAAGCTTATTAGTTTTTAATTAGTTTAATTTTTAATTAGTTTAATTAAGAGTTAAATAAAAAGTGAAAAATTAGGGCTTTAATTTCTAGAAACCAAATCATATATCTTTGCTTCATTCAAATCAGGATCCGATCCAAAACGTGGTTTCAATTGCACTAGTCATTGGGGATAACGACCCGGGTGATCATACTTGCCCGGTTAAATATACGTATTTTATATTATATTATATATATTTTTGAGAGTGAATTTTATCAAGGGAAACTTGGTAATTTTCTTAATTACTCTTTTAAGATATTATATTATATATATATTTTTACGTGTGTTAAAACTGCAAATCAGTTTTTGGCGCCGTTGCCGGGGATTAGTGTTTACGATTCCTACGTTTTGTGTTTGTTGATTTGGTTTGAAGATCCTTTCGTCCTCGAAAGTTTCATTCTTGTTTTAAAATTCAAAAGTAAAAAAAAATCATAAAATATAAAAAGTAAAAAATATTTTCCTTTTCTTTTTAGTATAAGTAAAAGATAAAAAAAAATATAGAAAAATCAAAAACATAAAAAATTGTCCTTTAAAAAAAGAAAATAAAATAAACAAAGTTGGTAATCGAACACCAACATATAATATCTTCCATTGAGATATTATCATTTCAATTTCCGGTGAACTTGCAATTGTTCCCAAATCGTAATCAAAGATTTAACACTTGCCATTTGTGTCTCTACCAAGTACGGCTCACCTTGAAAAGCAATTTTCAAGAGCTACCGTGAAGTAGTTGATTAATTGGTTTAAGTCTCTTTCGTGTAACCGTTAAAATTCATTGCAATCTCGTAGACGTCGTCAACAACAAACTCTTCCGGTTGTTGAAAATTTTGATTTAGAAGAACCAATTGTTGAACAAAACGTTGTTCCAATGGCGAAAAATGAACGTTTGCTCCAAATGTTACAAGCACCCATCGAGGGTTATGAAGATGCTATAGTTGTTCCACCAATCAATGCTAACAATTTTGAGCTTAAGCAACCGTTTAATCATCAGTGTGCAAAGTAATAAGTTTACGGGTAGACAAGATCCCCACAATCACCTTCGATTTTTTAATAAGGTCACTTCAACGTTTAGACATCTAGAAGTTCCGAACACTTCGATAAGCTTTTGCTTTTCCCTTTTTTCTCTAGACGGTGACAGACGAGATTGGTTAGACAAGGAACCTCCTAGATCCAATATGTCACATGGGACGACCTTGTTTCATAATTAAATAAGACAAATTATTTCCCACATAAAAACAACTTACCTCCGAACTAAATCTCCATTTTTTTCCCAAGAAACCCAAACGATCTTTTAACGAAGACTTGGGTAACGTTATAAAGATCTTCGTCAATGTCCTCACCATTGGCCTTTTCGGAAACTACACACAACTCGGATTCTTTTTATAATTCTTTGATTCAATCGATCAAGATGCAAGATGCCTTAGATTCTGCCGCAGGTGGTAATTTTTTAGACAAGATGCCTCAAGAAGGTTTGGCGATTATTGAAAGCAAGTCAAAAGTTCGTTACTCCAGAAGTCGTGCTAATGATTCAAGAGTGAGTACGGATGCTCCTCTTTCTAATTTTTCACCTTCTAATAATTCTTTCGATATGCAACAAATAGCCGCTTCTCTCGAGGATAAGATGACTATCAAGATGAACCAAATGATGAATCAAATGAAATCTTTAGTTGTTACTACTTCCTTGCCACCGTTTTTAAAGCAGTTGAGGAAGTATGTGTCACTTGTGGATCAATATCACCTATTTTACATTCCTGTCCGTTAACTCGACGGTGAAATGATTTTATCATTGTTAATGACAACATCAACAATTTCAACAACCGAAAGGGGGGGCGTTGGTTAATTTTCTCCTAAGAAACCAACTTCCAATTTGCAAGTCCAAAATGAGACACCGGGTTTCAACTCAACAAAATGTCAAAACAACCAAAACGTTATAAAGGAACAATTCGGAATTTCAACCAAAACCGTGGAGGAAATTAAACCAAAACCGTCCAAACAACCAAACTCAAAATCAAAATCAAGTTTACCAAGCACCACCATACCAACCTCCCTCCAACTATCAAACCTTTGGTTAATCACGCTTTACCTTTTCCCGTTTCACAAGAACTAAGGAGTGTCTAAAACGAATTGAAAGTTATTCTAAGCTAATGATGTGAACATTGAATATTTTGCCAAATGAAGTTGGATAATTTTCAAAATGATTTTCAAAGAGTTTTACATTGATTCTCAAAAGAAGCTAAGATGATTTTCACGAAGATGATGCTCGGTTTCATGCAATCTATCTACACAATCCTACCTTCAAGTTCAAGTTCTTTACCAAGCATTACCATTCCAACCCAAGGAAACAAAGCCAAGGCAATTACAACTGTAGAGGTAATTTTCATACGATGGACCTCCGAGTTCCACGCCGGTGGTGGAATAATGAAAGTGATTGACAATGGATTACGGAGCTAACGAGCACCGAAGACATCCAACTCATCCATTGGTCCAGAACAACCCAAATGACAAAGAACCTATCGAAGAGACTCTTTCGTTAATAACAAAGCAACCTAATTTGCATTACCCATCAAGGACTCAATAAACAAAAGATTCATGAAATAGGATGATATCCTAGCTTATAAAGTTTATGGAAATTATCCGTAAATCTTCACTTTGAGATAAGTTGCTGCGGGATGCTCTAATTTCATATGCCAAAGTTTGCTAGATGTTTAAAACGAGGCTTAATAACCAAAGACAAGTTATGATCGATTTGACCAATACAACCGTTTTGAATGAAATTGTAGTGCGGTTTTTTGTCACCTAAAAAGCTTCCAAAAAAAAGTAGGTGACCCCGGGGTCGATTTCTCATTCAATGTAATTTTTCAGAGTTTGATAGTTACTTAGCGATCTTGCCGATTTATGAGGTATCAATCTCATGCCTTTATCATTTGGAAAAAGCTTCTACTCTTTCAATCTAACCGCCCCCCCCCCCCAAACAAAAATGGTATTAGTAATTAGCCGACAGTACAATTTTCCAAACAACCGGGTGTGTCGCTGAAAATGTTTTTGTCAAAGTAGGGAAGTTTTACTTTCCCGCCGACTTTGTTGTTCTTGATTTTATAGCCGATCCTCGAGTACCATTGATTTTTTTTTTTTTTCTTTAAAACTCGGGCGAAGCTTTTCTTCTAGGACGGCTCACGCTTTATCCGATGTTTACGAGGGAGAGATTACTCTGAGGAATGATGATCAATCATTAACCCTTAAATGTGGTGATGCACCTTCCATTTCGTACAACAATCTCGAATCATTGAAAAAAGTTGATCTAATTGATGCTACTTGTGAAGAATACTCACAAGAAGTACTTGGATTTTCTGATTCCGTTGCTTACAACAATCTTCTCATACTTCTCGATCGATCGTTTTCTAATTCACTTCTACAACACTTACTCTTTTGATGAAAGTGATTTTCTATCTTGGAAGAAGACGATGCCTTTTATAGCAGCGATGATGAACCAGTTTCACCAGTTTTCATTGCTAATACGACGATCCCGACATGAGGGTGACATTCTCATTCTCGAGGCACTTCTCAACAATGATCCATTACCTAACCCAAACAAAGGAGAATTACTCACCCGGAATTCAAAAAGATCTTAAAGTTGTTGAACCAAAAGAGTCTTCACTTGAACCAAAAGATGAAATAAGAATTTTTTTTTTAAAATCAAATTTTCTACCCGAATAGTCAGAGCTTAAAGAGTTACCTCTGCATCTCGAGTATGCGTTTTTAGAGGAAAATAACAAACTTCCGTCATAATTTCAAAAGATTTGAGCCAAGAAGAAAAGACCTCACTCATATTACGTTTAAAACCGAAAAACAAGCAATTTGCTTGGAAACTTTCTGATAGTTATCGAGGAATAGGATCCAGAATTTTGCTCATACAAATCCTTGTAGGAAGTGATTACGATCCTTCAAGTGCAACATCAAGGAGGGTTAACCCTAAAATCCACGAACGGTCAATCAAGAAAGAATTAGAAAAAACTTTTGACGCAGGATTGATTTATCCGATCTCGGATAGTCCATGGGTTAGTCCGGTCCATTGTGTTCCTAAGAAAGGTGGTATGACCGTTGTTACAAACAAACGAAATGAGCTGGTGCCTACAAGATTAGTTACGGGATGGAGAGTTTGCATCGACTCTAGAAACGTTGAACGAAGCAAAATTGTAAAGAATTTTTCTGTTACCATTCATTGGGACCAGATGTTAGAGCGATTAGTGTGAGAGGCAGGAGGGGTGTGTGGGAAAAGGGGGTCGAGGGGGGGGGGGGGGGGTGGGGGGGCGGGGAGGGGGGGGCGGGGGAGGGGACGCCGGGTGGGGGGGGGACGAGGGGGGGGGGGGGGGTGGGGGGGGGGGGGGGGGGGGGCGGCTGGGGGGTGGTGGGGGGGGCGGGGGGGTGGGGTGAGTGGGGGGGGGCTGCGGGGTGGGGGGGCGGCAGGCAACGATGTTTTAATTGTTTTCTTAGACGGTTTTTTCTGGGTATTTTCAAATTTCACTTGAACCAAAAGATCTAAGAAGAAAACTCTTTTACGTGACCTATATGGTACTTTCGCGTTACGTCGTTGCCATTCGGTTTGTGCAATGCTCCCGGAACTTTCCACCGTTGTATGATGGCCACTTTTCACGACCATGTTTCGAGAAAACAATGGAGGTTTTTTATGGACGATTTTTTCAGTTTTTAGAGATTCTTTTTCCTCGTGTCTTGCCAATTTAGATAGAATGCTTAAAAGGTGTGAAGACACCAAATTAGCACTAAATTGGAAAAAGAGCCATTTCATGGTTAAAGAAGGCATTGTTTTAGGACATAAGATCTCTAGAAAAGGAATTGAAGTCGATAAAGGCCATAAGTTGAATGTAATTTCTAAGCTTTCATCATCCAACGACCGTCAAAGGAATTTGAATTTTTCTCGGGCATGCGGATTCTATCGAAGATTTATCCAAATGACTTTTCAAAAATCTCTGACCACATGAACCAACTATTAGTAGAGAAACACTCCAATTCATTTTTTCGGATGATTGCATTCTAGCCTTTCAAATATTGAAAAAGAAGTTGACGAAGCTCCATATTCTCCATTGCCTCAAAATTGGGGACAAACATCCCTTTTGAAATCCTGTGCGATGCAAGTGTTTATGCAATAGGTGCGGTCCTAGGACCAACATATAAAAATAAAAAAAATAGGGGGGGTTGAGAAGCATTTTCGCACAATTCATACGTAGCAAGACTATGACAGAAGCGGAATCAAATCTACACAATCAACGGAAGGAGATGCTTTGAAGTATTGTTTATGCTTTCGAGGAAGTTTCGATAATATATACTCATGAACAGAGTGTTGTTTATCACGGATCACTCCGCCTTTTGAAATATCTTTTCTAAAAAGAATGACGCCAAAGCAAGATTGCTTCGCTGGGTTCTTACTTCTTCAAGAATTTGATTTTTAAGGTTATCTGATACCATGGGAGCTGAAAACTATGCAAGCCGATCACCTTTATCGTCTCGGGAAAAAAACCTCTTATGTAATTGTTTTTTGACCAAAAGAAATCACCGAGACTTGTTCCTGTAGAGGACTTAAGTGTGGTTTACTGACTAAAGTCCAAAGTACACCGTGTTCGCCGATTTTGCTAACTACAGCGGGGAAGGAAATTCAATTTAAACAAGAATGTCGACTCATGAGCAAAACAAGTTTCTTTAATGATGTAAAACATTATTTTTGGTCATGACCTTTTCTTTTCAAGGACTTTTGCGGGATCAAATAATCCGACACCAAGGTGTGTAAGATGGCAAACGAAGATCTCGGAAATTCTCGATGCTTGTCACAGGGGACCAACCGGGGGACCACTATGGTGCCAATTTTATCGCCAAAGAATGAGAAGATTTTTGTTGATGCCGGGTTTTTATTATTGGCTAACATTTATAAGGATGCCTTACGATTTGTCAAAACTTGTGATGCTTGTCAAAGACAAGCAAAATCTCTCAACGCTATGAGATGCCTCAAAATGTAATTCAAAGTTGTGAGATTTTTGATTTATGGGAATTGTTTTATGGGGACCTTTATCCGTCGTCTAGGGGTAACAAATATTTTCTAGTAGCCGCTCGTTATCTTTCAAGGGGGGTTGAAGCGAAAGCGCTCCCTTTACAACGATGCTAGGGTTGTTTGTTAAGTTCTCTTAAATCTTTTATCACCCGATTTGGTGCTACAGAGAGCAATCATAAGCGATTTTTTTTCCGTGGGGACCGCATTTTTTGTAACGTACAATTTGATAGAGTTATTTGTCTAAATATGGTGTCCCCATCGTCTTTCGACTCCTTTACCCACCCTCAAACGAGTGGTCAAGTTGAAGTCACGAATGATCTGGTTGGTCTCAAATGAATTTTGGAGAGGGACGTCGCGAGAAAAACGTGCCTCATGGTCCGACAACTTGATGAATGCATTATGGCTTTTAGAACCGCTTACAAGACTCCTATTGGAATGTACTACGCATAAGTTAGTCTCCCCCTATACCCACCCTCCCTTACTCTATTGGAAAAAGCGTGGCACTTACCAGGTTGAGCTAAAAACACAAAAGCGTATTACTTGGGCTTCAAGCATGCCTAACTTCGATTTAAAAAGAACGCAGGCTGTGGCGAATCATCGAAAGCTTAACTCAATGAATCTTCGCGAGTTCGTGTCAAGCTTATGGGTATTCGTTAATCTCAAGGAGAATACAAAAAGAAAGCTAACGATTTTTCAAGTAAAGAAACAATTACTTCAATGTTGTGTGATCACGCCTTCTGTTCAACTCCCCGGTTTAAAGATTTTTCTACGAAAGCTCACGGTTCCCCCGTGTCCGGACCTTTTATAATACACCGAAGTTTATCCTTATGCACTGACAAGTTGTCTCATGCCGTGGTTTTCTATCGATTGGGTCTACTCGAGATCTAAATCTCTTTAAAGTCAAACTGCACCGTCGTAAAGCACTACTATGGAGGGGGGATACACCATCTTGATTATCCCGGACCTCCAGACTTTCCCTAAGGACAACTAAATTCAGGGATCGAGTCGAGCTTGCGACTCGGTAACCAAAAACAAGCCGCTTCGTGGGAGTTCACCCCATGCTTATCCTTTCTATTTTCTTTCTATTTTCTTATCTAATGTGTTGTGTTGAGAGAGGCTTGTTCTCTCCAATTTCTCGATGTTTGTTGCTTGTTTGTTGTGATTTTTGCAGGATTCTCCCAACAATTTCTTGAGGCATTATCGTTGTCCGGTTGATTTGTCCCGTTCAACTCGAGCTTCTCATCTTTTGTGTGAAATTAGTTTGGGGAGATCCATATCCTTTCATCATTATCGATTAACGTTTATCTTTGCATACTTCATAAACGGCTTAGATTTACGTAGAAACCCGACTTTAAACATTGAGGACAATGGTGTTTTTTTTTTTTTTTTTTTTTTTTTTTTAATTTTTTTTTTTTTTTTTTTTTTACTTTTTTTTTCTTTTTTTTATTTTTATTTATTTTTTTTTTTTTTTTTTTTTTTTTTTTTTTTTTTTTTTTTTTTTTTTTTTTTTTTTTTATTTTTTTTTTATATTTTTTTTTTTATTTTTTTTTTTAGTTTTTTTATTTTTAGGTTTTAGTTTTGGGGAAGGGAATCTATCGATTTGATGTTGCTTGCTTATTGTTTTGTTCTCACGTACCCGTTTTCCCCACAAAAATAGCAAAAATTTTAAATTTTCCAGTCTTATTATTCAGTTTTAATTAGTAAAAAAAAAGTGTTAAGACATGAATGTAGGTTTTCCGTTGGTAAGAATAAGAAGTAATTTTTGACCCGATCGTACGTGTAGAGTTCTAGCTTTCTCCCTTAACAATTAATGATGATAGTTTGTGCTAGTCTCATGTAGACTTTAAATATGCTAAACTTGAAATCATTGTAAAAGAAACTTGTGCTAATATAAGTAGGTTTTAAATATGCCGAGTTGGATTTTATATAGGCTAAGCATTTGCAAAATTTCTTTTGCACAATAAGAACAAGAAATGATAGTGTTATTTATAAGTCATGACATTAAACATAGAATAGTTGGATTTCTTTCAAGCTCATATGTATTAATTGTGGCTTTTCTCCCATTAGCTTGTTTCACTTTTATATGAATGTTTATTAATGAGTTTGTATGGTTTTTTGGTTAATAATGAGCTAATAGAAGTTTTCTTTAGTTTATTGTTGATTAAATTGGAGACACATCAGGAATACTCATTTGGCTAAATAATACAACAAATATAAATAATAAGTACTCTGCCAGATTACTTCAATGTGTCAGAGGCGTGGACGAGTTGAGTTTTCATGCTAAGGGTAGGGTGGGGGGGGTTCCCGGTGTCATAATAAGTAGAATGACTCTTGTCGACTCCGCTATCGATGTTGGATCTCGAGATAAAAGGCACGGGGGTTTACTTATATAATCAATGTCGAATATGTTTGCTACATCTTGTCGGAGGTCGTTGGACGATGTTGTAGCCTACTAAAGGACTGAGGTTTAATAAATGTTGCTTTTATTTTGTCTTACTTTGATACCTTAAAAGAGCCTAAGGGTATTGGTTGCAAGTAAAAATTGGTTCATTCTTGTATAAAGAGCCTTAGGGTATATGACATGAATGGTGCCTTGCTTGAGTAGCTTAATAAAAGCCAAATTTTGGTCGCCTCGATGTGGACTTTAATCTTGATTGCATTTGATCTTTTGAAAAGAGCTAGGAGTTAATTATTGCGTTCTTAACCATTACACTTTATTTTTGGAATTAATAAGTATCGAAACAAAAGTCTTAAAGAGCCTTCGGGTATATGACTTAAGTAAAATCCTGAGATACAAAAATAGGATTTGCGGGAGGAAAAGTAAGTACACAATTAGTATTTATGAGTAGTGTTAGTGTCATGACTTGTAATTAACAGTGATCTTATTTTTAAGCTTAGCATGGGAAAAGTGAAAAATCGGGGATGATGAAGTTATCTTTTAGACACTTAATTGTGCTTTTTATTCTGTGATCCTAAAAGTTACCAATGAGGTAATGAAAACAATACATTATGTCAACACAAATAAGTTGTAGTTAGATAGTTAATTATCAAGAAAAATCATAAAAAGAGAAAAATCTTTGAAAATGGGAAGTCGGGTGTTTTATAACTTGTGATCTCTTATCTTTCTCAACAAAACTCTTTGCTACTTTTCAAAGGTTTAGTTTGGGAAATTTTCGAGGTATTTGGTTATAAGGCATGTGATATTGCGTGAGGACACGCAATCGTTTAGTTTGGGGAATTTTGATATGTGTAAAATACACATATCCGTTTGTACCTAAAATAACCCAATTAAACCCAAAACAGACCAAAAATGGCAAAAATATGCTTGTATTTGTGTTTTGTGTGTGCAGGTACGGATAAGTCAAAAATCACAAGAAAACAATCAAAAGCAAGCAAACACGGACACGAGAATCAAAAGAGTACAAAGCCGAAGCCAAAGATCCAAAGCCTTAGCCAATTTTCTTCTACAAGGGCCATTCTTGCAATTTCCAAAAGTTATTTATAACTTAAAAAGAGGAAATGAAAGAGAGGGGCCAAATGTGCAACCCTTCCAAACTCCAACAGTTTTAACTGTCAAAAAAGGAGCGGGAACCCCATTTACTATTCATCGTCTCCCCCGTTTTCACCCCTATGGTAAAACAAGGGGCAAATCAAAATTAGAGGGTGCGTTGGTCAATTCAAGGAAGCTCAAGCACAAATGCAAGGACAAATTAGTCTAATCAAGGGGATACTTATCCTAGCTCAAGCTCAAAGGCCACGTAATCAAAGAAAGAAGCACAAATAGTGGTGGGTTTTGTGCTAAACTCACTCACAAAACTAGCACAAACGTCACATCAAAGAATGCCACGCTGGCAATCCTCAGGTGTGCACATCTTGATCTAACGGCTCAAAATTTAGCCCCAATGATTGATGGATTGGATGGCAGAGATTGATGGGAGCTCAGAGGGCCTAGAAGCTTCAGCTTGGCACTATAAATAGGCCTCGCCTCTCACACACAAAAGATGTATCGGAGTATCTAGTTTTTACGTTTTTTTATCTAGTTTTTAGTAATTTAGTCTAGCTTAAATTCATGTTTTTATGTAATTTTCCTTTTTCAAGTAATGTAATCAGCTTCTTTAGTTAAATGAAATTCAGCTTTTAGTGTTTTAAATCTCGTTTTCTAAGCTCTCATTTAAAGTCATAAGCTCTCTTAATAAGCCATATTGTCTCAAAAAGCTAATAAGCTCATATTAAGCTCTTTCAGTCTATAAGCTGAAATAGAGCTGTTTGAATTCAGTATTAATCTTATCTAAACCTTTAATTAGTTTAAACTTACATGGATCTTATTGGATTTAAGCTTTTGGAAGGGGATCTTACCTTGGAAGAGATCCCAAGGACTTATACCTTAGCTTATTAATAAGCTAAGGAGCTTGTAGCTGCCATTATTGGTTCCTCTTGTTTAGCTAGAGGAGTTTGTAAGTTTCTCTTTCAGTTTCCTTTAAATTCTAGTTTTAAATATTGATATTATTGCTTGCTATGTTTAGATCTGTTATTTGCTTATTTTCTTTGCTTGTTAGTGTTCAAATTTATCTTCTAGTGCTATTTAGTTATGTGTTTTCATCTGTTTTTGCTTCAATAGTTATAGATCATTAGTTACTCATTTCTGTCATAAAAACTCATAAAATCCAAAAATATTTGCTTATTCAGTTGTTTAATCATGATTGTTAAGTTTGTTTTAAGCTAGTTTTTTATCCTGGTACTAGTTTTTCTGTTCATCACATTTTCTCTTAAAAAGCTTTTCTAAATCCTGTCAAAATGATAAAGGGGTGTTTGGTTTAGTGCAATCTCCAAAAAATTTCACTAGCAGTACTAACCTCAGTTAGTACTGCTGAACCTTTACACTACCAGTACTAACTAAAAAGTTAGTACTGTCGCCTATATACAGCCTTTCCACAAGTATACTGGTTAGCTTACATTTCAGTACGATTAAGTTTAGCTTTAGCTTATTATAGATTTAATTTTAGTTTTAGTTTTCTACTTATTTCATTACATTAATACGTTTTCAAAAGTCAAATCGCATTCAAATTGCATCAGCAGTACTCTCAAAGTACTGCTGAATTTTCACACTAGCAGTACTAACCTCAGTTAGTACTGCTGAGTTCTCAGCTTGATTTAAAACAGTAATTTTAGGATTTAGTTTACAAAATTTAGTAGGATTTAAGTTTTCATATAGCTTAATACAATTTAAGTCTTAATTTGCAACTTCTAGCTTATTTCCTTAGTTTAATTTAGCTGTCAAAAGTCATAAAAACTTGAAAAATCCAAAAACAGTACTTAGAATCTTTAGGATTTAAATTTGTTAAATTAGCTTATAAGTCTAGATTTTATAGCTTATTTAGATGGATAATAAGTAGTTTAAGTTGTCTTTTAAGTTTCAAAGTCTAGTTCAGCTTATTTAGTTCTCTAGCTTATTTGAAGTTTGTGTTTCTTTGCTTATTTCCTGAGATTGCTTATTTCATGATCAATTTCAGTAGCTCAAAAGTAGTTTAAGCTTTAATTTCTTGGCATATTTAGATTAAGCACATCATAAGCTTTCTAGATCACTTCTCCTTTTTAGAATTAAGCTTAATTTGAGCATTTTATGGCTGTTTAAGTAGAAGTAAGCTCAAAACCTCACTTTCTGTAATCAGTTTAGAAATAAGCTCTTCCTGAGTTTATTTGAGATTTTCAGCCCTAGTAGCTTTTATTAATTTTGTTCCCCTTAGTTTCTTTTACAACTTTGCTTCTTTGAGTTTTTCATAATAAGCACTTTTCAAATTTAATCTTAATTCGGGACTTAGTTTGTTGTCGGGATATAATCTTAGGGTAGGAATTGTAACTTTTCGATATTTGTTCATTCAAATCAGGATCCGGACGTGAAACGTGGTTTCAATTTCACTAGTCATTGGGGAAACGACCCGGGTGATCATACTTGCCCGGTCAAACTTACGTATATTATATATATTATATTATTTTTGTAAGTCTTAACTCTTTACCTTGGTTAAAGGTGAATGGTTGGAATTTACCTAAGTAGTATTATTATTATATATTTTATAGGTAAGTAAAACTGCAATCAGTGAACTACCCTTTTCTCATTTTGCTTAACAGGAGTAATCAAACCTATTCTTGTTAGTACTCCTGATGGGACAAAAGTCTTTCTTAAATGAGGGTATTTTGAAA